>JAIPRL010000576.1:30661-75223 GCA_025469235.1 Pemphigus obesinymphae
ATAAATAATACGGTGGTAGGTACCTGCAGTGTGTCGCGGAATTCGTAAACTATCCCGTCATTTTGCGTAATACATATTTTTCACACAATCTACATAATCTTTATACTTTAAACTGTGTGGTTCATCTTGTGATCAATAATAACACGCGTAAAAAAAAAAAAAAAAAAAAAAACACGCGCGCGTTATTTTCTGCTGTGAATAATGAATAAAATATATAGGTACAATTGGATAAAAAAAAAAAAAAATTTCAGCATCTTTTTGTTTAAATTGAAGTATTGAAACCGGTTTATTAATTCAACCACATGCGTATAATGTAGGTACATATACACATACATATTATATTTATTAAACACGTTGCAAGTGTATAATATACCATAAAGACATTTATGACGATATAAATAATGATTTAATACTTTGCACATTTCAAAAATATTAATATCAGAGTCGGCTTTCGAGTTAAATTTCCCTTGTTTTAATAATCGTGCACGTCTGCAGGTAAACCATGAGACTACTATCCCATAGTATATAGTCTGTCAAAGCCAAAGGTGAATCTTTTCGTATGGAAGGGAGACGACGCGTTGTTTTGCTCAAGATGAAACGCATTTTCATTCAGTGCTATTTAGACGATATGACCTATAGGTATTATAGTGTGTTGTATCAATGATTTCTTTTATGTTTGTTAATGTGCACCAGCACCATTGGTCAAGCTGTCCGTTTTGAATACTAGTAAGTAAGTACATTTTTTTTTTTTTTTTTTTTTTGTATAAGTATACGTTGAAATACCTATACCATATATATATATATATTTTTTTTTTATTTGTCATAAAAAAACTACAGATTTTGTGAATTCGTTTTGATGACATCCATCAACAATAATAGTTTACGTTATTATCATAAATAAATGAATACTTACTTAAAATAATAGAAACACGAGATTAAAATATAATAATCAATACATTTTTGTACTCGGTTCGACAGTTAAATAGGCATTATAACACGGAAATGTGAAATTAATAGATTAAAATTTGAACATTTAAGAGTTATAATAAATAATATATTTTTAATTGCATTTTTTATAAAAGTTTAAATTATTAGTCTTTATAATATTATAGTATTTCACAATATAAGGTTAATGTGTTTATAGTATTAGTATTTTCATTGTAAGTGCTTGTATATAAAATAATATAATATGTGCTGCTATATTTTCTTATGAACTCGGCTGAATCGTATGCATGCGTTTCGCTTATTGGAGGACTGTTATATGTTAATTAGTATTTTTTACTTGTATTGTATTGGTTACAATAAACATTTCCAATATTTTTAAAATTTCATAAATATACTAAATTATAGGTATTTACCAAGGTATATAGTAAGTAATTCAAATTAATGTTTCAATATTTGTCTCTAAATGGAATAAGTAAAAATAGTAAAAATGTTCATGGTAAAATTGATTTATTTTTAGAAAACTCGGTATAAAATATTTTAGGTTTTTTTTATAATGGCATATTTTATGATATTATATATGAATATCGAATAATGAAAACAATCGTAGGTACGCGTATTTTAATTTCTAAGGCTCCAGTTAAATAAAATAACAAATCGGTAGGTACCTCTATATGTGATGTAGATTTTCAGCATATTAATTTACATAATAAATCAAAACAAGTCGTATATGCATATAAATGAGCAATTCTATTTTCGTTTTATATTACACCTTAACTTGTTATTATTTGTAAATATAAAAATATATTTATGTTGTTATTACGATGTTCAACGCTATATAATGTTTAAAGATTTTTATTTTTTTTTTATCTTTGTCTATACTCTGTACGATACTACAATACTATAATATAAATAGGTATACCATTGATTATAATAATATATAATCAATGGTAGTACATATAATAATAGGTTAAGGTTACAATCAAATATATAAACACTATATTATATTGATACCTATTAGGCCAAAATAAATAATTAATATAAGCCAAAATCATATCGCAAAACATTAGCGCAATTAAATATTGTCAATATTAAATACATTTCATATATTCAATTTAGGCAGGTTTGGTTTAATTGAGTTACGTAAAAATTATTGGTTTAAAAAATAAATTGTATATTTTTTTCATATAAAAAACAAGTGCATATAATATGTGTAATTGTATAACCGATTGTACAATAAAAATGTGCAGGCATTTAACTAAATTATTTTGTTTAGTTTTGATAAAGTGTATATACAATTATATATCTATTATTATAGGCGTAGGTACATGGACCATAAATTAATATATAATTATCGATACCAGCTAATACGTCATAGTATACGTCCAATAATTTATTTATATTATATTTTTAAACTAAGGTTTTCTTTAATCTACGTACATTTTTAATTTATATAATTTTAATATGTTTACCAATTATCTGTGTGCAATATATAAGGTACCTATATGTATAATTAGTATAATGATTTCAGGAACAACACCAGTAAAACTATATAATAGTAATGTATTAATTTAATTTTGTAGTTCCTATTTTAACGTTAATTGTTATTTGTTATTTTAATAAGAAAACATAATTTACAAATTAGAGCATTTTAACCTCAAAGTTCTTTAACTAGTTTTTACACTAAAACGTACATTTATTTTCATTATTATAATATTATAACACATTTGATAATATTAAAATACACTCGAACGCTTGTGATTGTTATACTATAAAGTATTATAAACCCAAAATCACAAAAATATAACACTGCACTTTTTCAACAATTATATTATGCTGTCATCTTCAGCACGAACTAAAAACTTGTATTTAGTTATTTTTTGGTTCGTGCTGAGGATGACATATTGACAGTATCTATATAGTTGTTGAAATACCTACTACGTATACCTAGTACATCCCAGTTTATTATTTTATATTATTTTTGTGATTTTGGATATAATAATTTATAATTTAATAATATTTGAATAATTGTATGTATCGTGACTGATAAAATTTATTGTAAAGTTCTTAATATAACATTGTTTAACTAAATACTTTTTAAATTTCAAAAATATAGTTTAAACATAAAATGTTTAAAATAAATTGTTAAAATGTTAAAAACGACACAAATACCTAATGATTATTAAAAACTTATTTTTTTGATTAATTTTTCCGAATATATTTTTGCAAAGGTATTTTTAGTTCAATGGCCAAAACAAATTATAGTCCACAGTTAATATTTTTATTAGTTATAACCAAGTCTGGGTTTGTATGCATTAAAAAAAGCTTAAAATAATATTCATTTATGCATCAAAACATTTGTGAAATATGAACCAATATGCTCTTGATTTTTTTTTTAAATATCCTATTTATTATTTATTTTTTACTTTCAAATCAAGTCAAATAATTTAAAAAAACACCATTTTTAAGACACGAAATAGTATAATATGTACCTACTATATATATTATATTATAGATGCAGAATATTTCAAGAAAACCGCAATATAAACAAATAAGAATAAATTAATTATTGCATACTAACTGTTTCTTTCATAAATATTAAAACTGAATATTGATTTTGGATTAAAATTTAAAGAGTTAAATGAATAAATTTAAATAAGTTTAATTGAAGTACAATTTTTAAATAATAGATATATTAATAGGTTTATTAGGTAAATAAAAGGTTAAAACGGTATTTTTTTTGTACAAAATATGCTTAAATATGTAAAATTCTTCAAAAATGCCGTTATCCCTAAAATAAACATTTATAATTTATATGCATTCTCTGCTAAACAGATCATCGACATTCTTACTCCCATCGAACTCGTACTCTAGTTATAACTTATAAATTATAACTACTACTTATACAACTACTTAGTATAAAACTACTTAGATACGACTACTTACTATACCTACCTATAATAATGTTGTTATTTTTAATTGTAAATATATTTCAGCTAACTGAAAAATGTTAATCATTTAACATAAATCCTAATTACTTTAAACGATGAAAATGGAATAATTCAATTCTCAGTTGGCAACACTTGTTTATAAGTTATACTAACAACTTATTAGCCTCAAATCAAATTGAACAAATTATGATTAATTTACGATGTTATGAACAATGAGATGGAGTTTAACTTGAGTAATATTTTAGGTAAATGATTTAGGTATACATCATTGTTCTTAAATGAATAACCTATTAAAGTAGCTATTATAATATTACAGTATAGGTATCTTATAGTGTCTTGATTTTTGTTAGATAATTAATAAGTAATAAACATTATAATGTCATTTTTGTTTGAGGTGAGTGTTCGAAGCTATAGCTTGAAGCTTTTATATTATATTCTGATTCAAATGTTTTTATAATTGCTTTTCCGTTAAGAGGACGCCATAAATATTTATTACATCAATAAAAATCTGACATTTGTTAAATTTTGACAACCATTTTTCTGTTTGATGTTTTAATATTGTACTTTTACAACAAGCAATTAAACATTTTAAAATTTGAACTTTTTTTAGGATTAACCATTATAAGTACAGATGGGAAATACTTACAAAAAAATCCTTAATCGAAAGTTAGAAAAATATTTCTTCTTTTATTTGGTGCCAATCAACGATCATTCCGGAAGCCATAAGACATCTTATCTATATATATAAACAAATATCTCGATTACACAACAATAAAAAGTGGTACTAATTGGAATATTTTTAAACTACTTTAAATTTTTGGATTTTAATTTTTCTTAAATTTCATAAAAATTATCTATACAAAAACCCTTAAAATGGGTGCGTGGCGTCTTCTTTCAAGCAAAAAAAAAAAAAAACACGTAATTTTCAACAGAACAATGTATTAGCTATTATTATATCTAATAATATAGTTAGTTGATTCCTTTCTTTTTTTTGGTCGACTCCAAATTCAAACCGAATATTACTTAGTATACCTACTTGATTTTTCATATCATTAAACTTTGAAATTCCAACAATTCTATCAATAAATATTATTATTTATTTCATATAGGTAGGTACTATACTGCGGAATTTAAAAATTGTCAATTATTTTTAAAATATTTGATTGTAACTCCAAATTATGTAGAATTTATTTTTGTATTCGAAACTATAAGAGTTATTTTCCAATAAAAAGGGACTTGTTTTGTTGTTGCACTGAACCCTTCAATTATAATAAATAAAATGTAATAATTTATAATTTATAAAAAAAAACCCATATTAAATATATAACCATTAGTATAATAATAGGTAGGTATAGTATAGCTGATATAATTTATTCCATGTTGTAAATATTTATACATTGATTTGTATGCCATATAATCTATTTATCCGGTACTTATTTTGAGAATATTCAAAATATTATGTAAACAAATACCTACGTCGCTTGTATTATATAACCTGATTTGTGATTACTGATTATCATATTATTATTATGAACTTTGACTGCAATAATATTTTGTATAGAAGTTCATTTTTATGCATTACGAATATTTTCCATCAAATAATTATAATTATCATGGATTTTAAAATATTATATTATAAAAATGTTAGTACTTATTACTTACCTACCTATTATTGACTAATTTGAAGTAATTTTGTTTATGTTCACTACAAACTTTTTTTATAACAATAATAATTATTCAATTTATATAAGTATTAAATTTTGGACTGTCACTGTCAATAATTATTTATAAATGGGTGCTTATTTTTAATTTTTAAAACTACACAATTTCAACTGTAAATTGTTACCAGCACATTTTAACCACTTATTATTGCGTAAAACAAAAATCGGGAATTCTATATTTCTATGATATTTGATTTTATGCAGAAATATCAAAACAATTGATGTTATTTGATTCAATGCAATTTTCACTATGAAAATAGAGGCCTGCCACTTATTTAGGAGGGCTATGGCTATTGCATCAATGGTTGATTTGTTATAATAATCAGTTTGAACTTTGAACACAATTAATATTGGTTTTTAAACAGATTAGCTTTTATCAAAAAGAAAATGCAAACGTGCAGATTTATTTTTTGGAAAATTATAGATAAAGCTCATAAAGCAAAATAGTCAATATTCAATCGAAACAATAACTTAACATGTATTCGTAATAAAATCACAAGCAATTAATTCTGCGTCTAAACTCAAAGTAAATATAGACATTTTATTAGTATAATTTTACAATCAATTAGGTTTCTAATTCTATTTTATAATTCTATTATATATATATATAATAGAATTATAAATATATTTCAAAAAATGTATGCAGGATGACTCAGGATAATGTGTTTATAACGACTTATACTAGATTTAATTTAACACTTGATTTTACGAATAAAATATATTTTTTTCATTTTTAGACTTTAATTTTTTTAAGTAGAACTACATAAATATAAAACATTAAAAACACTGAACAATCCATTATTTATTTGCATTTAAAATTTAGAATATATAAAAATGTGAGGGACAATTATTTCTATAAAAAAAGATCCCATCAAACCTTTTATATCTAAACTTTAAATCCTAATAATTAATAAACTATAATTTATTATTAGTCCAATACCTATTCGATTTTAATAGATTAAAATGTTCAAAAAATATTCTGCATATTGTGTTAAAAATACAGGATTTTCTTCAAAAATATTAAATTATGAAATAAAATTGATTATTATTGTATGATTTCGTATGGTTTGATTTGGAAACAAATTGGATTCTTTTGTAAAATTATTTTATTTTATTATTTTGTCGATTGTTCACAATTGAAATGAAAATCCACATTACCATTTTTCTGCAAATATCTTAGAATTATGCAAAAACCAAAAATAAATTATAGGTAACACCAGTCACGTGTTTTAAAATTTTTTCTGGGAGGTGGTCCAAAAAATATTGAATACCAATAATTTATACAACCTTTATATATTTTACTATCTTTAGGGGCAAAATCGCTTAATTGACAGACAAAGGGCTGTTGGTAAAGGTGGGGGGGGGTTGAGTGGTGAAATGAAATATTTCATTTAAATTTAGAACTTTCCAAAAATTTAATATTAAATCATTAATTTGGTATACACGTATTCTTTAAAATTTTCTTTCAATTTTAAAGGTGTTTATTCCTTAGTTTGGTAATAAATTATAAAAATACCCAAGAACTAAGCGCGCGCGGCTTAGTAAAAATAATAAACTTACTGAATTTTGATTACAAAAAATTCCATCCTTTGTTAACATTTTTAATAATAAAAAAAAATATATGGATATATATATATATATTAATCGTTATTAAAATCCTTTTTTTATTTTATTAAGCTTCAGTAAAATATATACTCTGTGAAATTTTCAAGTGTTTAGAACCAATATTTTCGGATTTATTAGGAAATAACCATTATTTTAATCTGTATTTTTTGTTATTTTCAATAATTTTTAATGATTTATTTCTTAAAAATCGACAAATTACCTTTTCAAAGTACTTTCTGATAAAATTTAGTGCCAAAAAAATGGGTACGCATGAAAAAATTAAATCATGACGTATGTAAAGTTTTGTGATCGATAAATTGCACAGAAAAATATAAAATAAATAAACATTATCGTAAAATGAAAAAATATTTTGCACGGCTTCGAATCTAAAATTTAATCATTATATTTAATTTTATTAATAAATTATTAATAATTCATTATTTTTAATTTTTAGGGTATTATTATTACATTTTTTTAATCATCACTCCAGTTATTATTGTTTAAAAATTCTATTTACAAAAATTAACTAGGTATTTAAGTTTTTAAATTCAACAAATTATGGATCTGGGGGACGTTCGAGTAAATACCCACTAGGTAACACGGCATTATCTACATAGTGACCTATATGTAGTCGTTTTTAATATTATATTCATTTTTTAAAAAGATTTATAGTTATTTAAAAAATTTTAAAATTCATAAATAGGAAAGTTATTTTTCATTTAATATTTTTGTGGTGTTTGAAAGTTGAATGTTATTATTATATATAAATGAAAAATTCGAAAGTAATAAAATGTTATAAATGCATAAAAAAAAAAATAAAATAAAACTGACAGGGAATAATTTACAATTTCTTTTAAAATATACCTATTTAAATATTTTTCAAGTTATATATTTTTAAATGTTTTTTTTTTAATGCACATAAAATTGCCTATATAGAACCCCTAAAAATCGTTAATTTTAAGTCTTCATTGTTAAAAATTATATTAAAAATTCATAAACCCAAAAATTGGTCGAGTTAATTAAGTAAGAACGTTAAAAAATTAATCGATCATATTTACACCCTGTCCAATTGAAATTGTACTTTACATAAATTGTTATACCTACTCGTAGAATTTTCGAAGTTTTTTACTGATCCCAAGTGTTTTTCAAAATAATAAAACATGAATTGTAAATTAAAAATTATATTATGAAGCAAAATCATTTTATAAAAAAATTTCAAGATATAGTTATAAAAATTAAAAAAATAAATTCCATTGTAATGCATTGTCATTTGTCATATTATAACAATACATAGACCATATAGTGGCATAGTACATATTATTACCTAAAAAGGTATTATAACTATTTTAACACAGTGTTTATAGTTTTAAATGTTTCTAACGTTCGTCATTGTTTTATTTTACTTATTAGTTATTACGCTAAGAGATTCTCCGGTCAAGTGCGAGGTTTGATATTTTTTTTCTCTCACTCGTAGTAGAACATACTTAGATTATCACGTATTATTTGATTTTAAAACCAGACTTTGGATTGATATTGATATTGGGTCAATGTCATTAAACTATTATGAAATGTATACGTAAAGAAAAACATTTTATACTCTGTAATCTGTAGTTATCTTATAAAAATTTACAAGCGATTACATTTTTATAGTCTTTATTATCTAATTATTTGAACAATAGGTACAAATAATAGATAAATTTTACACATTTTCTAACATAATCGCTACTCTTTACTAGGTATATTATCTCCATTTGCATAATAATATTATTCTACCAATATAATATTAGTGAATTATAATTTCCATCTATACAATTTACAAATATTCATTTTGGGATCTTACTAATATTATTGTAATTTGTATGGATAAATATATTTCAACAAAAACACTCCGTCAACTCCGCGTTAAATAAACGCTAAGCGAAAAGAAACTTTAAAAAACTGCTTTAAAATAAGTGATATGAGATGGAATTTAAGTAAATAGTATAATATGTAACATTTGTGCAATAGTGACTAATCCAAATTTAATATAAATTAATTGTTTATATTTATTTATTTTACAAATTTAGTTTACTCGACCGGGAGATCCGGCCAATTTGTTTGTTTCCGGCCAAGTAAACTAAATTTGGAATAATTTCAGTTGAAATAATTTATAAAATAAATAAATATAAATAGTTAATTTATATTAAATTTGAATTAATCACTATGGCACAAATGTTACACATTAGCCTATTTACTTAGATTCTACCTCATCTCACTTATTTTAAAGTTTTTTTTCCTTTAGGGGTTTTTTTTACACGAGAGTATTTTTGTTGGGATATCATTAGTTTTTATAAATTAGATTTAATTACTAGGATTTTTTTTCCATTATTATAATTTCGACGTTTATTGATGTATTATCTTACCATTTATTTTGATGTTTAATTATAGATGTGTAATGGGCTTTTTTGCAACCGTAGGTTATATCATTGATTATATATTACTAATTAATTATATATTATATTACTATTAGTAATATATAATCAATGGTTGAATGTATCTACCTGCTTATATTTATACATATACCAATTTATAAATAAATAATATAACGGCCGTGTATTGTGTATTCGTGAATCCGGCCAGTAATAATGTTGACTGCGACGACAAAAACAATATAAAATTATTACTAAAAATATTGCCAATTTTTTTGCTTATTACTAAAACAATTTTCAACTAATTACATTGATAATTACAAAAGCACACAGCATATGACATTATCGATCTATTGATGCTTTATTCGAACGATTTGGTTCATTCATTGGACCTGTAGGCTTGACGAAAGAAAACCAAAATATTTACATGGTTTGTATGGGAATGTTTGTTATCGTTTCTGTTAATATACACGGTCATGATGCTATACGCTCTTTTTTTACTTAGCTCGCGACACTACACGTATCGCTGGATTATATATTATTTAATTTGACCACCTTCCATAAATTAATACAAATTGAATCTTTAATTTCAACGTCTTAAATGTACTAAATGTTATTCTTATTCTCTAGAAACACATTAAGCTTTGTGTGCATGATAAAATTAAACATTACCTACATAATATGCACATAAACAATAATAATAATAATAATGATTTTTTTTTTAAAGAACTATTCATTAATTAATAAAGGTTAACTTTTAAAAACAAATTATATATACTAATATTTAGGAGATTAGAGAAAATTAGTAGTCGCGCAAACATATTGCCACGTGGTAAAATAATATAACAAAAATAATTATATATTTAGTACATCTGTTTCAGATTTATAATAGGTAAAATGAGTTCCTCGATGTCTATTATATTGACGATTTGCGTAGTGGTATTCTTGCCATCGTGTTATAGCGGAGATGAAGAATTAAATAAAGAAGGTAAATCGTATAATATTACCTATTGATTTTGGGTTCATATTTAATATATGTATGTACCTAATATATACAATTATTATGATACGATACAGATACTGACTCGTCGAATCCGCTTCTAAATCTCAAAGTTGAAGATCTAGAAAGTGCAATTCAATACGGAACCCAACAAATTAACTTTCTTTCTCGCCATGAAGACACGTTATCGTATGCCGATGTCAATGTGAAAATTGGGAGCCCTTCTCATGGACAACTAATCGATTCTCGTCCTAACATTGATGGACATTTGGCATCTCGCAATGCTGAAATTGTTATTAAAGCTTCGCACTACCTTATGAACAAACATTGTTTGGGGTATAATTGAATATAAATTTCTGGGAAAAAAATTCAATAACATAAAGGAAATTACTGTATATTTTATAGCTTGGGAATCAGTCAAATGCAATGTGCCAAGGATTTGGCAAAAGTGAAGTTGGACCAGACTTCTATGGGCAATGTGTGTTTGTCGAAGTATAACAATGATACCGCATGCGAAGGAGTGAATTTAAAATATCGAAGTGCGGACGGTTCTTGTAATAATTTGAAACATTCGTTTTGGGGTAAAGCAAATACGGCTTATAAACGATTACTATTCCCAGCCTACAAAGACGGTAATTTTTTTTTTTTATATCATTACTTTGTAGCTGAGACTATATATTACTATATTCAATCTATAGGCAGTGGCGCAACTAGCTCTAAAATCTTGGGGGAGGGCTTTACCCATAATATTGTTTAAAAAAAACGTAAATAAACAAAAAATGATCAATATAAATTATATTTGGGGGGCTATGGATAATTTGGGGAGGGGCTAAGCCTCCAAGTCCTCCCTATTTGCCCTTATGCCTATAGGTTTCAGAAAACGACTTTTTCCTTTTTATTTTATCAAAAACATGTTTTAATTTATATAGGTTTGAGTTCAATCAAAGAACTACCAAATTCCAGAGAGTTGAGTACTAGTCTCGTGAACGATGAAAACTCGCCCGACATCGTGAAAACTATTGCGATGGCGTTTTGGACAATTTTCATAGGGCACGACCTATCTCACACGGCGGTTTCTAGCATGTGTAGGGACTAATACATACCTAATTAACTATAATTAATTGATAACGATTAAATAATGCATGCGTACGTAAAATCTATATAGTGAAAACGAACAAATCGGTGGACTGTTGTAACGAACACGGAATGAAACAATCGCCTCGGTATACGCATACGTCGTGCGCGCCCATAATAATACCAAAAGACGATGGATTTTTCTCGCCGCTACGCCGCACGTGCATGAACTACGTGCGTTCGGTTCCGGCAATGCGGACCGACTGTACATTTGGACCCAGAGAACAAGTAAATGCGTGGATAAATTTACTCTCGATACCTATTTTAATTGTTTTTAAAAATATACAGTGTGATTTTTTTAACGAGCAATACTCAGTTTTTTGTGTTTTTGAGCGTTTCAAGTTTTAGACCAAATATATCTCAACATATAGGGCGTTTCAGTCATTACGTAGTTTTTAAAAATGCAACAACTCGACCAAAAACCATTGAAATTTTTTTTTTTTCTAAAATCCGATTCTATTCCGATTTAATACTAAAAATAATATCTATCAAGTGTTCACCTTCACTTTCCCTACTCACGATAATTATATCGCATACCGCTCTGTCGAGTCCGCCACTACTCGCCAAATTTCCCTCTGAAGTTCTTCAATAGTTCTTGGGTTGTTCTCGTAAACTTCACGTATCTCCATAAGAAGTTACATGGAGTAAGATCACATGATCTCGGAGGCCACCCCTAGTCACAGTTGAGCGAGTTCAGTTCATCGTGGAATTTCTCACGCAACAAGATGATTGTTTCTCGGGAGGTGTAGCAGGTAAGCTTGTAACAGTTACTCTCGATCAATTCCTTTAAACTCAAGTTTTTCCAAAGCCAAAGTTAGTAATCATGTATTGATAACCATGTCACCTTGTTGCATGAGAAATTCTCCGATCAACTGATCTTACTCCGCGATGATCAGTGGTCGCCTCCAAGATCATGTAACTTCTTCTTATGGGAATACATATGGGAAAAGTCAAAAGTTTACGATAACCACCTACGAACCATTGAAGAACTTCAGAGGGAAATTCGACGAGTAATCGGCGAACTTGACAGAGAAGTCAGCGAAAATGTCATCGTGAATTTCAATGATCATTTTATTGCTTACAGGAAAAGTGGAGGTAGACACTTGATGGATATTACTTTTATTATTATTAAATCGGAGTATCACACGATTGTAATGGAAAAAACAATTGAAATTTCAATGGTTTTTGGCTTAGTTATTGCATTTTTAAAAACTGCGTAATGACTGAAACAACCTTTATTAGGTATTCTCTCGTATTTCATCTTATCATCTACTGCCACAGAATACTAAACCAACGTCAAATCACTATAGATATATTTTTATCGTAGATATAGGATTATATTGGGACAAGTAATAAAAATATAATATACTAAATTATAGGTTGTTACCCAACATATTATTTACAATTACGTATTACAAATTAAATTAAAAAAAAAAAAGACTACAATCATTGACAGAAAATGAGCATGAAAAATCTCATTATATACTCATTCGTAATTACAATGTATTATTCTCATGTGTGTACTTTAGTTAAACCAAGCCACTCATTATTTGGACGCATCGATGATCTACGGTTCTTCCGCGAAACAAACGCTGTCCTTGAGGAGTAAATCGCAAGGAAAATTGTTGACGCATACTGTTGACGAGAACATGCACTATATGCCGATAACAAACGGTTCGAACACGTGTCAGTCCGGCAACACGTGCTACAAATCTGGCGACATCAGGGTCAATGCACAGCCTCATCTGACGGCTATGCACACTCTGTGGGTGAGGGAACACAACCGAGTGGCCGACCAACTGGCCATCATCAATCCACACTGGACCGACGAGAGGGCTTTCCAGGAGACGAGAAAGATAGTAACGGCCTCGATTCAGCATATCACTTATGCGGAATGGTTGCCAGCCTTGATAGGTAAAAAGTACACCAAGAAGAATGCGTTAGAACTGTCGCTGAAAGGTTATAGCGACGTTTACGACGAAACCGTTGACCCGACAGTTAGCAATAGTTTCGCCACCGCGATACTGCCTTTTGCAAATTCCATGTTCAACGAGACACTGAGGTTTGTGTCGTTTTTTTTTTTTTTTGTACAGATTGATAATATGATGTAGTCTACACACGTTTGACTGGAAATTTTTTTTTCATGTTCCCATCGTATTGTTTTCGTTTCTAGTTTGTATTCCGAAAACCGAGTGACCAACAAGAGTCTATCGTTAAAAGATCATTACAACCGACCATCCGATTTGCAGATAAATTACATGGACCATCTCGTTAGAGGACTGTCCGTGCAAAATACACAAAAAGTCGATATGTTGTTTACAAAAACCGTAAGTTTGTGTCAAAATAAAAAGTTCAAACTTGTGTATTAACATCGTTTTATTGTTTAGATTACAAATTACCTGTACAGTCATTCGGATAACAATGCATTTGGAATGGATATTGTAAGTTTGGATATACAACGCAGCCGCGATCACGGAATTCCCAGCTACACGCAATTCAGAAAATACTGTGGACTAAAAGACATACAAAATGTTCAAGATTTAGCCCAGATCATGGTCAAAGGAGTAGGTTAAAAATCTAAATTGCATGAACTATAATTGTGTTAATTATATAGAGTGTATCGACCAATAATTGTTTTCTGTGTGTTGTATTAGTCGATCAACAGGTTATTAAAGCAGTATAAGACTTGGGACGATATTGATCTTTTAATTGGTGCATTATTTGAAAAACGAGATGAAAAAGAAGACTCAATGGTCGGTCCGACGATGAGGTGTATCATAAGAGAGCAGTTCATAAGAACTAGACAGGCAGACAGATATTTTTATGATTTGCCGAAAATCTTCAAAAAACGTTAGTATTCTGTTGAGTAGTTTAATAAGTTATAACTTATAATAAATACAATGCACAAAAATAATGTATTTCATTTTAACTAAAAATCATATCAATGTATTAATGTAGATCAACTGGCTGAAATCAGGAAGATAACCTTAGCTCGAGTATTCTGTGATAACAGTGATAATGTCATGATGATGCAGCAACGAGTGTTTTTTAAACCCATATCTGTTGATGATCTGCTACCTTGCAATTCACAATTAATTCCAAAAATCAACCTCAAACATTGGTCAGATCCAGTTGATAAAAATCGGAAATAGTTTCAATGTTTAAAGGGTCATTTATGTTAACAACTATTATCTGACTGCAGCGATTGAAATGTATGACTATTGCTAACTTTTTTTTTTATTTGTTAGTTGTGTAACTAACTTTCTAAATCACCTATGTCAGTAACCTATGTACATATTGGCTTGTATGATTATGACAAATATAAGTTACATAAACTAGATATATCATTTGAGAATCAATTTCCTTTAGAAAATTTAAGATATTTAGATTCTATTTTTTTTTTTATAAGTTAAATCTTTAGATATTTATAATTATTTTATAAGTATTATTTGACTTTTCATGTTATACTTGATGAACAATAATTAAGCTATGTGGATTGTTATCCAAATTTCCTATTATATCACTATACCATATTAATAAATTATAATATATGTATTAGATATAATATTATAGTTTACATTTATTTTCATTAACATAATTATCATATTTCCTCATTTAGGTACTCTTGTGTTTTTTGTAAGAACTTATACTAATCTTCTAAATGTATACTTTTAGACTTTAGTTTATTTTAATACTTATATAATAAAAATATAAAATAATGATAATTTTAACTTTAAATTCAACAATTTAAAATGATCGTAAAGGCAAAATAAAATTGGGCGAATATATAACACAAGTAGGTACCTACATGATTTTTTTAAATCAATGAAATTTATTTTAATTTCCTCTAAAATGTACTTATACGAACTACACGGCATGTACCTTGTTTTCCAAAATATGGTAGCCGGTAGGTAATCATACAGAAATAAAAATATTTTTAGATTACAAAATTATTGTTTGGTATATTAATTAAATGTTATAAGTTATAACATATCATTATACAATATTTATGTACATTAATACATATATAATGATAATTGATAATATTGTCTATGCTGTATAAAGTAGCATCATAAAATTACAGTTAATGTTATGTAGGCAAACATTATTTTAATTTAATTTATTGAGTGAAAAAGATCTAGTTATAAGATTATAAGTAATAATGGGAGTAATAACTAATGACTATAGCAATAAAAAAAAAATAAAAAAAATAAAATAAAAAGATAAGAAATTCTTATATTGTATATATTATTATATTATATATTCTTTCTATTATTATAATAATAAGAAATAATAAATAAAATAAAATAAAATGACTAAAGATCACTCTATCTACGTAATACTGAATTGGCAATCTGTTAAAAATATATTAATTTTTAAGCGATGTGAAATAATACACTATATTATAAGGTATTTACACCTCGATTTACACTAATTAAAAATTAAAATATAGTAAATTGGTAGTCTTAAATTAAATTTAATTGAGGCAAAATAATATTGTGATACCTAATTAGTGAATATATTTAAGCTTTTATAATTTATACATTCGATAATTATTAAGATGTGAATGATAAAATGTAATTAATATAATGTGTAATTTCTCAAAAATGATATATAGCATAAATTAATTAATGCAAAAATATGTTTGGAGTTGACATATAAAAATATGTCAAAAACATTTATTTTGTATTTAACAAACCCTTATTATAATTAAATTTTATAATTAAAACACAAACTATTTACATGATCATTTTTAAATTTTAAAACATTAAATATTTATAGTGTCAAAACAATAAATTTTTTTTAAATAATATTACATTTTATATTTGTATAAATTATTATATTTAGAAAAATGGCTAATAATATATAGATAATTTAAAGTAGCAGTCTATTTAATTGTATACTTAATAGACTTGTAAAATTATAAAATATAGTTTCACCTGTCTAACACTTCAGTCGTATTGTCATTAGGAACATCAATTAGAAAAACAGTATCACTTTTTTCCAGCTTTTGTCTAATAGTCTTTTCAAAATGCTCTCGATGAATAGGAAACTCCATAATGTCCTTTGGCTTTGAATCCAACCAAAATTTGTCAAACTCCCAAAATAAGTAACAATAGAACTCGTTGAAATCTTCATATTCGGGCGCATTGCGTTTGTTATAAAAATGAGTTTTAGCTGAACCATCAACAACCAGTCCTAACGCCATACTAGTTAGATTTATTCCGACAATTGCAAAAGTATATCCGTTGACTGGATGCATTGAGTGTGAGAGTGCACACCTTGCCAAATGAGTGTACTTGGACGCAAAATAGACTAAATTATCTAGCCCTAATATTCCCATGCCGCGAAAATCTGTTTTTGGATCGTCTCCTTGGAATCCGATGTCCTGCCACTGTTTGGTCACCCTGTTCTCTAATTTATCATTTGGCATTAGTTCGTCCCACAATAGAAGCAGAGATTTCTCATGCACATCATTGCTACAATCATACTGTATGGCAGCGCTGGTCTTAATCTCCTCTACCAGTTGCATGTATGACCATATGTCATCTACACACTGGCCCAGGGAGTTGGTGAACCGTTCGTACTCACACTGGTCAATGCGTTTGACGCGTGCGATTGTCGACACAGCATTTGGCAATAATATAGACCGCCCAGAGTAAAAGGTCCGATCAGACGCCCGAGCGTCCAACACGGTCAGCAAGCCACGTATTTGTGGCCTGTTTGAGTCGCGCAACGATCGTTCTACAGCCAGCGTCCTGAGTGCACCAGGCGGCTGCATATAACATATACGTTGCAGCTCGCAGAGTTTAGTGGTCTTGCGCAAAAACCATTTGATTACTTTTCTTAAATACCAACAGATATAACTCTGAATCAAGAAAAACCACATAGTTGTGCGGAACAGTAGACGGACGAGAAACGTTATTTTTTTTTTCAAGTAATAGGTATCAGGTTTTTTTGTCTTTACAGTTCGTTATACATTTATAATAGATTTGTGTCTGTAGAACTTACCGGTGGAAGATCGTGCATACCAAAGCTGGACGGATCGGGACTCAAACGTGCGGTCGAGCACAAGGTGACGTATCTGCTTGTCCGCCAAAATTGTGTTACAACTATACACGTGAAAGTTACGAAAAAAAATTCAAATTCCGGTTTCGTTTCCTGGACTGAACGCGAAAACGGATGACGATTGTTATTGTTTTATCAATTTAAATCTTGTTCGACATCGACGCACGGCAAAATAGCAAACACGATATCGGTTTATTTGATAACTGACAGTGTAGCCGAATGTTAAATCTGTATGCTAAGCTACAAATAATATAGACTGTTTATCACAAAAATTTTTTATGCTAATTCATAGATATGATATTATACATTAATAGCAAATATAATACTTTAACATAATTTAGTTTTAGTTTCATATAATACCTAATAATTAAAAAAAAAAATACATATAAATATATATATAATAATAATAATACAATTAATCAATTGAATTATTATTTCTGTTTATTGAAATTACACATTTGACCTCAGGTTTTAAAAGTATTAAAAATCATCAATTGTAGGTCTTTTATGGATTTGTATATATATATATATATGGGACATATACTATACAAACCATAGTTTTCTAATGTTTCCTTATAGAAACGGGTATATCTGGAACATTTCTTGTAACTGCGCCACTGTCTACAATCCCCAACTGGTTGTCAGAATTTGCAATTTTCTCTTCAACTGTTAACTTTAACATCATGGTTTTGAACAGCAACGCATTAAAAAACTATCACAATCTATTGAAACTTATAAAATAAAATATGTGATCAAAAACTGTCATAAAATTATAATCACAATTTAGAAGTTATAAAATAGTGCATTGGGATTAAAAATATTTGACACCTATTGATTGGAGTTATATAACAATTGATGAGACGAAAAAATTTCAATTCTAATATATCTCGATGTTTGAGGCAATTTGAATGTTCCAATAAATCAATCGTTGCCACCTCGTCAAAAAAGTTGTTTATCACAAACCATGAATTAAAATTTTCTACTTTGGCAAATAAAGATGTCATTAATAAGTTTAACAATGACCATAACTCAGTCATATCGTTTTGAATTGGTGTTCCGGTAAGAATTAGTTGGAACATTCGACTTTTGTTCTTCATCGATTGTGTTGAATCTCCAATCAATATAATGTGTCAAATATTTTAAATTCCAGTGCACTATTTCATATTTATATCATGTCTATGCCGTCTGTGAATCCGATCTTCCAAGTTAAAAATGAATTGATATTGGAAATAACTTAAAAATATTACATATCATCACAGAATATTTTGTGATATTATTATATAACAAAATATATTATTAACCCAAGAATATTTTAATATTTTAATTTTAAAGGTTTAAATTAAAAATTTGTATTAATTGCAATGCATTTTTATGAGCAACAATAAATTTTAGTAAATAAAAAACCAAATATATAAAGGAATCTAACCTGAATAAATGTAAAAGTACCAAATAATATTTTGTATTATTTATAGACTTTAATCACATAATTTTTTCCTCAGTTAAAGTAGATTAAATCAGATCACAATTAGATATTCTCATTGAACATTATATCAGACATCAATTTTTTCTAAAACTTTTCGTTTTACTACAGGCATTATTCATGTGTAATTGTTTTTATAAACTTTTATATAGGTAACAATAATTAATTTGTATTATTCAAATATTATTATATTTTTATTATTAAATTGAATGCCCATCAATTTAACAGTAAATATTTTTAGTATTAATATATAAAACTCAAATATCAAGTAGAATTTAACTTTTTGTAATTACTCTTGATTTAAATATCTACCTACAGTAGAAATATTTTAAAATTTATAATAAAAATAGAATAGAAGTGTGAGGAGTATATTATCGTAGTTTAATTACTTCAATATTGCATGTTTGTTTAGATCAATATATATTTTCCTATAACTATCATATAATACATCTAGAAGTTGGTATGTATTTAAAATTTATTATTTGTACTAAATTGTACTAAAATAATTATATTATAATTTATATTTATTTAGATATCATAAATCATGATCATAATTATGTACAGGTTGATGTAGAAGTGGGTAAGTAATACAAAAAAATTATTATTGTATATTTTCTACATCTACATACCTAAATACAATATTAATAGGTAACAAGAAAGTAATTAACAATTATTACAAATATTAGTTTTAAATGGCAATAAATATATTTGAATACATTTACCTATATACCAAATGTCTACATTTTAGTTGTACACATTGACATATTAACTTGATATGTCAATGGTTGTACATCATAACACGTCTTCAGACGAAGAGCCGGCTGAAGACCATGAAGCCCGTAATTTATAATTATGAAAAATAATCATATTTAAATGTTAAATTTATTTATTATTTTTATATATTTTATTATTTATTTTAGATAATCAATAACTTCAAAAAACATATACGCGCATACCCAGTGTGCACGACAGATCTAATGTATACATTGACAATTTGCATTACAAATATTATAAAAAAAGTGTCAATCGAAATAAAATGTTGGTATTTAGTTCACATAAAATATTGATTTATGTATTAATAATTTATTATTATGTTTAATAAATTAGGTATTTAATCTGTGAAAGACAGAGGAATAAGAGTGCAGATTATTATTGTCCAGCGACAGCAATAATTGAGTTGAATGATACGGTTAACAATTTACAACTTCAACTTGGTGGACATAATCATGGTGTAGTTGAACAGAACATGGATACACCATCACTATGGACATCAGTGGGATGAAGGGTAATAGCATTAGGCACAATGTCTACGCCCATCAGACAGTTGTACAATGAAGAAATTGTTAGGTAAAGCATCTTCTATCTTGAATAGTAAATAGTAGAAATTTAAATAATAATTATTTTATATAGGTATGTACTTTTAGTCATCCCTGTAGTAGCCTTAAATACAAATTTAGCCAAATACAGAGCAGGTGTAAAAGAATGTGAAATAGTTGATAGCCAAAAACTCCAGAAACCATACAAGAACTGGTAAATTAATTTTAATACTGCATATGCGATAACTGTATAAGACCCACCCTCACCATTCTTTCAACAGGGAATATTTGTTGGAGTTGTATTTCCAAACATTAATTTGTTGTATTCAAAGATTTAATGTGGAACTAAATACTGTCATATCTGCAGGATGTGATGGAACATTCAAAACTGTTCCAAACAATTCCAAACAATTCCAAAAAAGAACATTTATGACATTTCAAATAGTTTATAGAACATATTGTAATTTGATTTGGTATTGCTTAAAATATTGATACCTAATGAAATTGAATAATTAAATTTTATTAACGTATGTTTTAGTCATTTCCAATGGTGTAATCTAGTTTTATCCAGTGCTATTTTTATTATTAAGCACTGCTTTTTTTCAAATAGTCCGTAACCTACTACCATTAAAATATAATCAATTAACAATAATAATGGACTATGAGCATGACCTGATGAATGCAGTCCAAATAATAGTATTTCCATTTTTTTGCTCATTCAAAATAAAGTTAGGTTAGCCAAATTAAACATACTGTAGATAGCTTATAGCCGAGGCCTTCAAATTTTAGAATTGCCCGACTACATTTTTAAAACTTTGGCTCCACTGTACACTATTATATATTATAAATATAGAGAAATTGTAATAATTAATTTTTCACATTCTTTTGGTTTTGATTATAATGACTTGCTTCTTAGGACAGTTATTACACAAAATATTATATTCATTAATTATTAATAATTACTCCACTGTTATTGCCAGTGAACAATTTGGTAGGAATATTTTATATAGATAAGTATTATTTATAAATATATCATATACATTTTTTAGAGCAATTTTACCCAATTCAACTAGTTCAACAAGGATTTGATGCAGAATATAATGCTGAACATGTATTTCATTCATTAAATTGATTAATTCTTAAGTAGGTAGGTAATGAATTGAATAATTCAAATTATTTTAACCTTGGTATGCATATTCACAATTTAAAATCAGACACAATACTTCTTTTATTATAATTATGTGTATTATATTTATTTACTTTATTTTCATTATTTTCGAAGGGGTTCAAAATAAATTTTATAATTTTAGTACTTACATAACATATTGAATTTACATTTTGTCCATCATAATTTACATTAGTCAATTTTCATATTCAATATTTTAATATTTGGTGGACTAATATTTAATGATTTTAAATTTAATAAATCTATTTTAAGGAACAAATGTAAAAAAATTAAAAAGAGACTTTTCCAACTTGCAGTTTTCAAAATATTAAATATTGTATAAATGTAAATTTTATGGTCTACGCAATCAATGATGGACGAAAATTAAGTTTTTTTGTCTGTGTATAAAACTTGTCACAGAGCCTTAAAAATTATATTTAAATATAGTTAGGTATATATAAATTTTTTTAATAAAATTATAATTACTTATTTTTTGCAAGTTCAAAAGTTAAAGATTTAAAACAATTTTTTTTTTATTATCTTTAATGACATGCTATTTATAACTATATCTATATTTTTCCGCATACCTACCCTATCTATTATTTCACCTATATGATTGTTTCAACAAGTTTTACTTTTGTGTTTAAATCACAATCTAGATAGGTAAGTATATGTTTTTTAAAATGTTATGGTTTATTAATTGATTGGTTATGATTAAAAATATTGATATTGATACTAAAGCTATTAGTTAATATAAAAATTTTATCAAATATTGAAAAATTTTCGGAAAGTGTCCAGACCCCATAGACTCCCTCTCATATACAGTCTTGATAAGTAGGCAGGTGTTATATTCTTCTTCTTAGCCTTCTCTTCCAAATATTTGGGGTCATATAGGTAGGTATATTTGAATTTAAAATAACTCATTAGTTTTTGTTTTTAAGAATTCTAATTAATAGTGTTATAAAAGTATAAATAAAAATTAAGCTTTTATCTAAATTGTTCAATCAAAAACTGTCATTTTGATTTTTATGAAATTACACAGCTAGACATTTTTTTTCATTAGGAAAAATGGTAAAATAAAAAAAAAAAAGACAAAAATTTATAAAACAACAATTTTAAAATAAATGTAATTCAAATGTAAAATAAGATAAATATAATGAGTTTAATTAGTCACTAATAAAATAATATTTAGGTAATGTTCGGTACACATATCGGATAAAAAAAAATATATATGATTTTTAATAAAATTTGTAAATAAAATATAAGTAAATTAGTTTTCAAATGTTATTGCACATGATAAATTTGTTTTTTTTTTTTTTAAAAATAATAATAACAAAATATTATGTTTACATGCAGGACCAGCGTTAGGGGAAGGCAGATGAGGCCATAGCTCCAGGCCTAACGCTAATTAGAAATCTAATGTAATTTTTTTATCCACTCACTTAAAATTAATTTTAGACCTGGATCTCACAAAAATAACATCGGCCCTGTTTACACAAATATTGATACATACTTATCTAAAATTGAATATTTAAATCATTTGAAGTGTAGGTTTACAATTTGGGCACAGGGAATATATTAACAGATGCAAAAATTATAAAAAAAAAAAGTATTGAAAATAAAAAATATGAGATGATTATAATATATATAAAACATGGGAATGGGAGTCATAATATTGGATTGTTTAAAGCGATTTCTCGGAAGCCATGAAGTTCAATGTATTTGGATGCACTTTTAAGTAGATGAACAGTGTGATTAAAGTGCCTATTATGAGCAGAGTGGGCAATACTACAGAAACGACATTTTTCTTGTTTTCCAAAAATTCCTTCTTTCTTTCCTTCTTTTGCTTATTGGTCTCCTTTGGTTTGTTGCTACTACGCGAGCTCCTCATTGTTATTGCTAGACTCGAGACTCTATAATAATTAAATAGGTATTGTTTAAATATTGCAAAATGAATAAGTGTAAATATAAATTTTAAGAAAAAATAACTAAAGTACTAGGTACATAACATATTGTACAAACATAATATTACAAATCTATGAAATTAATGAATATTGAACATGAATTACTTACATAAAAGCGTTTAAATCAACAAACGATATTCCTCTTCAAAAAACAAATTTGTAGTCGGAGACCGGAGTAATTGCCGTAATACAATTTGCCACGAAAACAAAAACTATAATAATAATATACGTCTCGTCGTACTGTAAAGTTGTATTTGTTTACGTCAGTGGGTCTACGATAACGGAACGGATTTGTAACACAATAATATATTTGTATAAGAAATCATGGAAGTTGTATAATCCATGTGACCGATGTAGTGGTATCATGGTTACCGATTTATTTATTCGGTTAGTGGTAGATTGATTACGATCTTTTATCCTGATACCATTATCAGATAGTTATTTATTTGTGATAAGTATTTCTGGATATTCCTGGGATATTCTTAATATTTTTCCAGTTCAAAATTAAGATAATTTGTTGACTATTAACTAGTCACTATAGTTGTTTAACTGGAATACGGAGGTGTGAGTTTGTGTTAGCATATTAAAATGTAAGGCCAATAGACAAAAAAACATGTGAGTTCAATTAATTCGATCGAATTTAATAGATTATCTATGCTATTTTACGTTTAACCTTGTATTTCATTTGTTATTATGTATTGTACGATTCCAGGATGATATTTGAACTAAAAATAAGCTGACATTAATAGAAACTCGCCATGGCTTTTTTCATGCATTTTAGTCAAGAAGAATATGTAGAATTTGTTTGTGGTTGTGGAGCTGCTATTATCAATGTTGGTGTTACGTTCCCGATCAATAAAATCATATTCAGACAGGTATTTTAAAAAAATTTATATTATTTAACTTATAAACTCTATATTAAATATTACATTAACTTGCCAAATTTCTAAATTTGTATTAAATAGTTATGGTATATACTAATTTATAATTTTATTTCTTAACCTATCCTTTTGCCTTTGCTTATTGCATACATCAACATAATAATTTAAATATAGATACAAGATGGGGAATATAATTTTTATAATATGTTTAATAGGGCAGTCTTATTTTTTAAGTATGTATACAAATGAAGTAAACAAAATTGTATGTCAACTGGTGAAGTTTAATCCGTACCTTATCCCTAAAAGTTCTAGAACGAGTTTTTGTTCAGATAACTGTTCTTTCTTAAACTTTCAATTAATGTCAATGCTTAACAACCAAAGTATCAAAATTAATTTTTTTTTAGTAAATAATTGGAGATTGAGTGGTTGTAACGTATGTTTCAGCACATGAGGTCCTCAGTCCGATCTCTCAGGTAGCAAATGAGATAGCCAATGATATTTTTCTCACTAGTGGCGTCTGGTCTCTGGTTCAAGCCAGTCATAATTATCAAAACCGTCTAATAATTTAGTAGCTATGCTTGTTGTGCTATAAAGAACCTGAACATATTAGACTTTAGGAAATAAGAGGAACACATGTTAATTTTTTTTTTTTAACTAAATAATTAAAACAATACCTATCAGTTAAAAATTATGATTTTTGCTCTTTTTGTAAAGTTTGATAAGTGTCACTTACACCCTTTTGCCTTTTAATTGTCAATATAATGATGAATTATTATTGTATTCTATTAAACTATTTGTATGTTTTTAAAATCTTATTCGTTTAAATTTGAAACTAAATTGATATATTCAGCGATCATTATATTCAATACACAGGTGTTCTATTATTAATAAATTAAATAAACTAATGGAGTTTTCATGGTCCCTATTTAAAAATTTGGAAAATCTATTTCAATTTTGGTAACCCCTGTGAATATCCTTGAAAAAAAGTAAAATGTAAATACATAGTTACCATCTATTTTTATTTTATTTTTGATTTATAAGTTAAATCTAAAATATTTTCTAAGTTTTAATTATATTTGCTTTAATATGATATGCCTACCTATATTATACATTAATATTTAATATTATTTTTAGAGATATAATAGGTATTGCTGAAAAACATTTTTAGATAGGTACCTAGTGCAGCAATAAAATTTCTCAATATAAACAAATAAATTTGGGCACAAATGGATTGTGCTCTAAAGTGCTATGTTAAACTATAGGTAGTCAATGTGTAGTAATATTTGGGTATCCGGACATTCTTCTCCCGTTTTTCTTATATCTATAACATTTATTCCTCCCCCCTCGAAAAATGTATTTTTAAATATTCAAATAAAAACAATAATTATTATAATATTAGGTACCTATATTATATAAAATAAAGGTATATTTCTACTTTACCAGATAATATGATTTTTGGAAATTTTTGGATGCTGAAACGATGGTGCAATCAGAATTTGGTAGTCGAACTACCTCTGTTTTACTTATATACCCAGTAAATTTTGTTGGTTGTACCTACGTTCCATAGTCTAATAGAAAAATATCCACATATTCAGAGATCGTGGATCCTGGTTTCAAACTGTTACTGCTTATTTGTTTTTATATTTTTTTAACTCATTTTATTTTTACAGCGTCGAAAAAAAAATCCAAAATTGAATTCTCCGGCAATTAAAAGTAGAAATATACCTTAATTTTATATAATATAATATATCTAATATAATAATTTTTGTTTTTATTTTAATATTTAAAAATCAATTTTTGAAGGGGAAAATGTCCTAGGTATGTATAAAAAAAAAAAAAACGGGAGAATGACCTACCGTAGCGGTGACGAACGGGGGAAGAATGTCCTATATTCTAACATTTGTTTGGTCACCTAGAGCACATGTTTATTATCTACATGATTTATCTAATGTAAATAGAATATATATTTTTTTATAAATATTTGATATTTTCGAATTTACTCGCATGATACATGTAATTTTTAATTGTATGCACATCTTTTAATATTTTAAATTTTTCGTGTGGGGCGCGAAAATTTTAAGGTGGTTGGATACGGTCTATTTTTAAGGAGTTGAATATAGGCAAATATTAAATATATTGTAATAGATTTTCTATTTAATCAAATATAAATCTATTTTGTCATGAATATAGGTATAATAGGTATGGTCAAATATCTAGGTATATCAGCAATTCGAACTGCCCATGTGTACTACGTCATCTATCGATGAAATATAAATATAAATATAATCATAGAACAATATAGAACTGTTACTCAAGGTGATAACAGTTTGTTTACAAAGATTTGATGACGGGCCTTGAAGTTATCATCGATCGAACGTAAAATTGAGGATGCGTCCTGAAGTTAGTAATGTTTTCCGCTATGAAACGACATCTGAATCCTGGGATCGAAATGTCGAAGGCTTATATTAATATTTGACTAGTGCAAGTCCTAGGCTATTCTAGTCCTACCATGATTTCGTTATTTGGAGCACACAAAAACTAAAAACCATTGCAGAATAAAACTTAGTATTCGGTATAAATTATATTTACTGTAGGTAAAACGTAAAACCATAGAACATTGTGGATTAATGCAATCATATAAAAATCACTGATTACAGTATAATATATATTATCAAAATTTGTCAACAGTTGTTATTTTCAACATCCAAGGTTACACATTTCCATTGCACAGAAAGATTGGGAGTGACATAGCCCTGATATAATATAGATATACGCTCATTTGTATACGTTTAAAAATCCTCGGCAGTTGACGTCACAATTTCTGTTTTGATCCCATGAATGGCACAACTGTACGAAAACGTAAATATTGTTGTCATACCTAGATATTTAGCCATGAATATGGGTAATTTAACAAACAAGTATGGGCAAGGCGTGTTAGTGTGTGAGTTAATAAAATGATTGTTAGTATAACCCGTCCAGTTCATATACGCCCTCGGTGACGTCACACGTTTGATCAGATCAGGGGTTCAAAAAAATTAATTGAACAATGTGTGATATCTACAAATACTACGTTTACATGCAGTCGTTAATCCGCATTAACGATTGTATGTAAACGTAGTAAATATAAAATCTTAGTTTGTGATATCTACAATGTGCAACTTTTATATTATCATGGATATTATTGGGTAATCAGTATTTTTTCGCAAGTATTCCATAGAGATAACCTCAAAAAAAAAGTATGTAAGCAACATATCTGTGCTTTCACAATAAATTGTAATAACCCCTACAAATTTAAAAAAGGTGCACTTCGCTCGTTGGGTGTCAGTATGGGTGGATGCACTTCGCTACTGGGCAGTATATTCTTGGTGGATGTATTGCATTTGAAAGCAATGATAAATCATTGCATTCAATAAAACTATTCTGAGCGTAGCTTCGATGTAGTATTAATAACTCTTAATATTAATTATATACTCAGTATCTACCTATATTTAACATTACATCAAAGGTCAAATGTAGAAATAAATATGAAACTACGAAGAAATGAAAAATCTGGATTTGACGAAATCGTATTTTTGCCGTTTTTTCGTCATTTTTTGGTAGTTTTTCCTTACGCATTAAAAAACTATTGAGAAAATCGAAAAATGACCTCTTTAAAGTACCAACTAGATGAAATTTTCTACAGGAAACCATGTAAGCATGTAAAGATCGGAGCAATCCTTCTGGTAGTAAATTTGTTTACAGAAAAAAAAAAAATAATAATAAACATCATTGTAAAACCACTAGCTCCCTCGCTACGCTCAGAATCTAAAATGTAACGGTCGCCAAGGGTGCAGATAAACTGGATGGGTTATATGTGTGACTTTGAAATTCTCGGAATATCGATTACCTCTTTTTATCTGTAAAACGGGTGAGTGCCACAGAGAATATACAAAAGGGAAACTGTAAAAATATTTACACGGGTTCTTATGGCCACCCAAAAAAAAAGTCCGACATTTTGAAATTGCTACAAGTCAGTAACCATACCAGTAGAAAATTCCCATTATAAATATTTATAAATAGGCCACTACGTTTTAAAAGCGCTAAAGAATTGTTTTATACATTTATCACAGGATCAACTTTGAATACCATCTTTTTATAAAGGTAAATTGTAAACCATTATGGGCAAACCATTATATCTTAAACCGTGGTGAGTACCTAGCACGGCTTTAGATATTTAAAGCCGTGGACCTAGTTTTATAACTCTGTGGCAGCGGTTCCCAACCTGGGGTACAAATTTCATGTCTATAAGGGGTATGCGAAAAATTTATCAATAATGGTGGGTGTACTGTATCTATGCAAAATATAATAAATGTAAATAATAATAATAATAATAATAATAATAATAATAATGTTTTTCTCGTAAACGACGAAGACGACAGATTAAGATTATACCATGTATTATTTGAACCCGATTTTAAGAAACCATGTGCCTCGGAACAAGAACAAGGAGCTCACTAAATATTTGTTTACATCAATTCATTTTTATATAAATATTTTTTTGTTTTTAATACCTACAAAATATTAAATATATTATATTTCGTAATTACTTTGTGGTTATTTATTTATACATTTTAAGAGCAATGATGTGGAAAACAAATTAAAAAGTTATATGACAATCTAACAAGAATACAAGATATATATAAAAAAATAGATTTTAGGCACGGAAGTAAAAAAAGGTTGAGAACCGCTTCTCTATCTACCAACTGGCTCTCATCTGGAAATTACCGAAAAACAAGAGTGGGGGGAACATCGAGCCATGAGAGTGTGTGAATACTGAGTAATAAATGATTATTAGTGTGTGTGACCTATAATATTATCTGTAAAACGGAAGAGTACATAATATAATAATATAACATTCCTACGACAATAATGTATTATTATAGTTATAGCACAAACTAAGATACTATGGACTGGAAACGTCATGGTAATCAGTTGACGGGAGTGCGGCCAGTTTTTGTTACGGATATTTTGTGGTGGGGGAAATTAACGGACTGTGCTGTACCCTGGTGGGGAATATCATGAACTACTAACTTGTGCGCTATTAGCAATAGTATAAAACATTGGTGCCTTTACACTCTATTCATAAATTCATTTTTTTTTTTATCACGTGATCTTGGTAGAATGGTATCTATAGAATTATAGTGAATGTAACCGCGTAACCTTTCATATTATCATATCAATGTGGTATGTTGATAATGGTAATAGTTGGCGAAAAAATAAAAACTCGTGTTGTGGCAAGGCAAAACATACCTGAACAAATGAAGTAATTTTGAAATTTTTTTATATATTACATAATAATATTATAAAATATTACATATAGACTCGAGTAATCGACATAAAAAAAGTAAATATAAAAGTCGAGTATAGAATTTAAGGTGGAGGAGCGAGCAATAGAAATGATAATATTAATACACTCGGACCACAGAATATTTTTTGTGTTCGGAACACGATTCAGTGATAATAGTATATCTACCATTGTAACCGCACGACGGCATAGTTGAAAAACTGTCAACTCTACGGTAAAATTTGGTAACACGAACGATTATAAATGTAACCAATGTGATCAGCCAATCAGATGGCTGGTTTTTTAACATGACGTCTTAAATTATGGACGACATGAAGTAGTGTAAAGGCACCTTTAACTATTATTATTATAAGCATACACATTAGTAGCTTATGATATTCACCACCAGGGTACAGCACAGCCTGTTAATTTCCTCCCCCCCCACAAAATATCCGTAACAAAAACTGGCCGCACTCTCGTCAACTGATTACCATGTCGTTTCCAGTCCATAGTATCTTAGTTCGTGCTATAACTATAATAATAAATTATTGTCGTAGGTATGTTATATTATGTACTCTTCCGTTTTACAGATAATATAGGTCACACACACTAATAATCATTTATTACTCAGTACTCGCACACTCTCATGGCTACAGTCCTGTAATTTCCCCCAACACAAAATATTCATAACAAAACTGGGCCGCTGTTTAGACATTCGTTTCCAGTCCATAGTATCTTAGTTCGTGGTTATAGATATTATTATCACTAATAATTTTTCAATTTACTTATTTCACATTTTACATCCCAGCAACGGCCGTGCTGGTAAATGTATTTTGACGGACAGCTCGCGACTATATTATTATTATTATTATTATTATTATTATTATTATTATTATATCATATAGATATTTATATTTTGTGTAGTTTCGGCAGATTATGTTTTGTTCTATTATTATTAACTAAACATAACAAAATCAATGGAAAACATATACAATAATATAAAATTATAAAATGTAATCAATATATGTATGTAAAAAAACAAAACATACGTAGGTAGAGAAATTTTAAATTTTAAATCAATAATCAGTAGTGTGTTTATGGGAGAGGATCAAAAAAACTACCTATACGAGAACGAAGTTTCAATGTTTTATATAATACATTTTATAAATCTGTACAAAGTCGAGGTGCACGCTACAGTAACAAAATTAAATTACTTTTTTATTCGATTTCAGATCTGTGCATGAATATTATCATTCGATTTCTTACAAAATTCTTCCCTAAATTAATATGTCACACTATATTTTGATTTTCCGACCTAGTCCAGCTTCATTTAGTACCAAAAGGTCAAAAACTATAAAAAATAATCAAAAATTTAGTCGCATATCAATTCATATTAGAATTTTGTAAGTATTTTAATAATACTATTATTATTTATATGGTTTGAATATTTGTTTTGATATTTCTGAAAAATAACAATTTTACTCTGATTAAAAAAAAAATAAACATAATTTACATGTCATACTAAACATGAATATCATATGAGAGACCACACCTTAGTTTCCACCCTATATATATATATATATATATTTATATATTATATATTTATTATTCATAAATATATAGACGTAGATATTAACACGTTTTAAAATTGGGTAACCGTGAACATTGGATATGATGGTGTGATAAATCGTTCCCTACGAGTATAAATATCTATATATTAGGTACCTAGGTAATAGCATAGAATTAGAAATAGAAGGTAGTAACATGCGTAAATACGTATATTTTATTATAAGTAAATAAGTTAAGCAAGTACATCATAAAATATATTTAATCAGTTTGTAAAATAATAATTTAACCAGTTTTGTTTGTTATCGGATTCGACAACAACCCAGCAATTATTCTATAGGAACTAATAACGATCTCGTATTATACTCGAGTTGTTATGATCTCATATGCGCATGCACAAGCCTTTAGGCGATAGACGATATAAAAATGATCATTTTCATTTTGCGTTTGTGAAGACCAAAAAGCCGGCTTAAATTAAGGGTACTGTGTACAGTATTTGCTTAGTGGTATAGGGCGTCGATTGTCAAACCGACTTTCGATACGGGTCTACTGGTTTGAATTCTACTACGCCGATCTGATATTTTTGCGTTTTTTATTTTTATCGATCTCGACGTCTACGGAGATAACAATATTTATCTAATGTACGTGATATGTGAACGAAATCTTAAAAAATGTTCTTATTGTTGCAACTTTTATTATTAGATATCTATTTATTAAATTTTGTTCTGTTCGTTTAGGGCACTTTCACACGTGGCCACTTGCAGCGCCACACTTTTCTAGCAGCGCGGCGCGACCAACGAGCGTTAGAAGCGCGTTAGTGGCGCTGCTCATGTTTTTAGAAACGCGTTTTTTGAGTGGTGCTGCGAACGTGTGTCGATAGACAATGTCGATACACGTTCGTTTTGTGAATACGAGAGCATCAGTCACAAAATGGACGTGGAAACTGAACTATTGTTGGCGATGCTATTGATAAAAAAAAAAAAAAAAAAACGTAAAAATACACCAAGAAGATTTTTGGTCCCAAATCGCGGACTCGTTTTCTATTTCACTAATGAAATCTTCAATATTTATGTTTGCACAATCAGATGCCATTATTTAAAAATATAAGAGCTAATAACACTGACAGGGCACAGCACTCGGATTAAAATTAAAATGTTAATAATTGAAATCGTTTGGTCAAACACGGGTTAATCGCGCTGCTGTGGTCACGTGTAAAAGGTACAATTTAAAAGATATGTATTGTCACTAGCAGCGCCACTTTTTGACGCCGAGTTCTGCGGCGAATGCAACTACCGTCACCGTCTGCAGCGCTGCTAATCTGTGGTTGTGGTGGTGGGCGCCGCGAGTGGCTACGTGTGAAAGGGCCCTTAAACTACCTATACTCCGCGCAAGTTAAGACCGTACACAAATTTCGGACGAAAACTCGTCCGCCACGCGCCGGTAGGTATTATACAACGTGACCTCAAATAACACGGTATACACCGAGTTATAGTACTACCAGTGGTTAAAGTGAGGGGGGACGGCGTCCCCCTTCTTTGCTTACCTTAAGTTTGGCGTCCCCTTTAGTATATAGTCCCCTTTATATTTCTAAATGTTGAATTAAAAGTTGAGACTGAATTTGTTCTTTTGTACATAATATTCAAAAATTAAATAAAAAAAAGTTTAAAAAATGGTATTTAGTTATAAATTGTATGCAAGATCTATATTATAGAAAAAACTATTTCGATTTTTCTTTGTTCTCCAGACATTCTCTCCTTGGCCGGATTATAGGTAATTAATATGCGTATTTCAAAGTTATAACCACCGAGTATGTATGTACATTATACATAATAATAGGTATATACGTCCGTGATGAATTTTTACAAATTAGGTCAATAATAACATGGATTAAAAGTTAAATTTATATAAATATTTTAAAAAACATTACGGTACTGGTTCAGGGGACGCCTTTCTTTTGCATTAGCTATAGTCCCCCCTGCAAATATATTCCACTTTAACCACTGAGGACTACCGTGTAGTTGTAGCACCGTGTTGAGCGTCCACTTATATTTTGTACCTTACCGTTCACGATCGGTATGGCGCGGTCTCGACCGATCCGCAGCGGTTTTTCCAGTCATTCTCCCCGGGCCGCAGTATATTATGTATTTTAATTTTGAAATCAAAATTATATAAACCACGGTCCCCGGATTTATTATTTGTTGTTTATTATTTTTTTTTTTTTCTTGTGTTGTACACAATTTTAAATAGGTACTACAAATACAAGTATAAAATATATAATACGAGTATGAGTTCCCCAAAGAAAAGTGTATCCCCTAGTGGAAAACTAAGTGGAAATATTATAATAATTTGGCGTGTTTTTTTTTAAATTAATTCAGTTTTCAGTAATATATTAGTTGTTTTGATGCTATTATTATCGATTATATTTGTTTTGATAATAAAATTGATAATGGTCGTGCCTTATTCGCGTCATCACTTGAACATACTGTATACATATGGTCAATAAATATTGACGCTCTGTATGCCAGAGTGCCGGTGTTCGACTATGATGAGGTTGCGGGGTGGAAACCGTTCGCCGCCTGCTCGACTGTGTACACTCTTAACGTGCGCGGAGTATACGTATAATACGTATAGTACCTATTATAATACCCTTTGGCAAGTTCGCATTTTTTTCTCGGACATTCGTAGATTTCTATCTGGGGACAATAGTTTTATAAAAAAAACCGAGATTATAAATCCAACCGAATGATTCACATAGTAGGTACCTCTTAACCATATTTTTTTTATATTGAATTTTAAATCGTCGGACTTTCGTCCGACCGAGATGTTTGTTCCGAATACCGTACCGTCTGTTATCTGAATTGTTTAAATACGAAAAATGTCGACCATATTATCATCCGAGTAATAGCATGGTGGTGTATTGTTAAGCGAACTTTCAATACCGGTTCTTCGATTTGCCAATTTGATTTTTTTCGCCTTTTTTTTCTCGATATGTGAACGAAATCTTAATACATTTTCTTATCGTTGCAACTTTTATTATTAAGTATTTATCATTATATTATTTTTTCTGTTAGTTTGAACTATACGTACAATTGTACCGAGTACCTATTATAATACCCCTGTGGCAAGTTCGTATTATTTTTTTCGGACATTCATAGAATTCGTTTTCAGATTTGTACACGAAGGGTGATATTTATTGTCACATGTATTACATATCCCAATTTTAGTTGGGGAAATAATCAAATTACACGTTCCACACGGCATAACTATTTATAGAATTAAATGATTAGTAAAATTATAGCAAACAAAACATACACCCGAGTTTTACGATAAATCACGAACAAAACGACCAATTGCAACGAATGCTAGATTACTCATTATATAAAAACTCCAGACGAGTCCGACTGAATTCACATATGTAGAGTAGGTACCTACTATATTATATAAATGTGGTATTTTTCAAAATTTTTATTAAATATAATTTATGCATATTGTGTGAAACCCGTTACTTCGAGTTTTTATAAAAAACTGAGAATAGTAAGTTCGATACATTTTTGAATTAGGTACCCATCTACTTTGTCAACCTACAACAGAAACACTTAATGTGTGAAAACTATCTTCTGGAAAACGATCGCTAAATTCCGCCGTAGACGAAATATTTTTAAAATGAATTAATTATTATTATTATTTATCAAAATACTTCGGTCACCGACTATTCCGGATCCTGATAAATGACATAATATGAGGTGTACGAATTACACTAAAAAGTAATTTCAATTATGTAGTATTTCACTCAAAAAATGTTACACTTACAAGGTGTCATACCCAAATGGGATAAACAATAAGACGTAACAAATAACAAATACAAACTTACAAGTAGTCTCACTTAAGAGGACGCTACACACCCATTTTCTTGGCATTAAAAACACGTTGTCGCTTTCTCATTACAACTTTTCTCCTATTAATCGTAAGTTCAAAATTTTAACAAAATATGAAAAATGAGAATATTTACTATGCTGTAGCGTGTGGTTTTTTCATTAAAAAAAAAAATTTTTTTTATAATAATTTTAATTCAAAAGTTTGAAAATTTCTTGTTTTTAAATCTGATTTTTTTTATATATATATATAAATTATTGATCAAACTGTGATAAGAAAGTGAAAAGTATTTTGATCGGAAATTAATTGTAATTGAAAAATGAATAATTTCGACGCGGAATGTGCTGCTTGACACCCGTAGCGGATAAATATCTAAAATCGCTATGGATGTACCTCTGCTCCGCGCGCCGTGGTCGAAAATTAAAACTGGTTTCTTATCGAACTCCTCCCTCACTGGTCAGATACAATGCCAATAATGCGTATAATAATATTATCGACAATTCGACAACATATATTCAATAATCAGGATATTCAGTTATTATAGGTATTCGGTACTATCGGGTATTTGTCCAATTATTATTATCATATTATGCCAGCCGTATTCATAAAATTGAAATCATATTTACGGCGGTAGTCTATGTAGGATTGAAATAATTCAGTACAAAAAAGTGATATTTAGATTTTTTACACCGATTGAAATTTTAGCTTACAATATTTTAATCATTGATACGAATCGTTTACAAAAACTATAGTATTATACAGAAAATTATTATTGCATAGTTATTTAGGTATACAATTAATTTCGATTAAAACATAAAAAATATAGGTATAATTATTTCAGATCATAGTTTTATCATTTCCGTTAAAATAAAAATGATAAAAATAAAAATAATTAAAACGGTTTGATTATATTATGTACTCAGTGGCGTACGCAGGATTTTTCAATGGGACGGCTTGAAAATAAATCAGCAGACACAAGATTAGTCATGAAAGAATAAATAGTAGATGCTATTTGAGTGTTTAATAATGTTAAAAATATATATTATAATGTATATATAATATAATATAATATATATAAATATAATGGCGTACTTATTGAGAGAGGGGGTACTGAAAATTCACGTAAATATCATTATATTAATGATTTGGTTTTCAATATATTTAGACCCACCCACCAGAAAAAAAGTTGAAAAAACGTCACTGTATATATATATATATATAAATATATATAACATTGATAATATGAAACATAAAAAAGTGGAATTATACTGTCAATGGGGGGGGGGCTTCAGCCCTTTAGCTCCCCTCTGGGTATCGCCCCTGTATGTATTCGTATATAAAAAAATTTTTTTTAGAAAATAGTGCGTAAATAGTATGAAGGGTATCTATGTATAATATTAAATATTTATATTTTGGTCGAATTTTCTAAATAATAATATGACAATTATATTACGAGCAAATAGTACCTACTTTTTTATTTTGCCGATATTATGTGTTTTAATTTGCTATAGATTATAATAGGTATTACATAGAGTTTAGAATTTGTCGATACGAAAATAACATTTTTATTATTGAAATAATGATTGAAGATAAAATTTAAATTATTTCAAAAATAATGATATTGGTAGCCGGTATAGATACCTATTATGTACCTATATTTAGATACCTATTTTATTAATATTATATTTATATAAGTTGCTTCACACAACCGGAAATTACGATTTCCTAGTAAATTGTAAATAATCATACGAATAATCATATAGAAATAATTTTCTTCTATCAATAAAGTTATTTCTTCTGTAAATCTCCTCGTGTACAGACGTCAGATACGAACCTATAATTTGTATTCACATTTTAAAATTTATTATATTATAATAAGAATTATATATTATAATAATATTACGAGTGACTCAAAAAAAACTCGTACTTTCACGTAAATTATTTTCTATCTTGTGAAGACAATTTTTCACCAGAAGGAGTGCTCCGATTTCTACGTATAAAACCGCTAAAAACGGGATTTCGTCAATATCGCTTTTAGCTATTACTCCATAATTTCTAAAATAATCATCCAGGAATCTTGAAATTGTATAAGTAAAAAATATCTCCCCTTGGGTCATGACTTTTATTAGATTCTAAGCAGAGCAAGAAATGTATTGTTTTTACAAAGATGTTTTTTTTTTTTTATTCTGTAAACAAAATTTTTACCAGAAAAAGTGCTCCGATTACTACGTATTGCATCTCTTCTATTAGCAAATTGCATCGAAAAAGTACTTTAAAAAAGTAATTTTTCGAATTTCTCAATAGTTTTCGAACGCGGAGGAAAAAACTACCGAAAAATGACGAAAAACCGCTAAAAACTGGATTTCGTCTAAATCGAGGGGTTACACTTAACAAGGAGTTGCATCCGCCGGTAGGTGTTGCACTTCACCTAGTATAAGTAATAATAATCGATCTATTATATAATATGCCAACTCCGAGTAGTCGGTTTTTCGTGGAAGAGAAAACTTTACGCTTTTTATTTAATTCCGTTTTCCGTATTGGCGATCGCGAGGGTATTTTATCGCTGTCGTGTTTTGGATGTACGATTTTTTCGTTTTCCGTTCGTCCGTATTTCGAGTTTTTCGAAGACGCGAAGTTTGGGTACAGTCCATATAAGCTCTGTGTTCACCTTATAGATTGCCGTCCGTTTCTTATCGCTGAGTGTTTTTCGCGCCGTCGTCTTATCACCTCAAAATCCCGAAATCGGCGTTTACGACTTTTTTCCGACGTTTTATGAGGCCGTGGAGGTCGTATTTGGATTTCCCGGACGTTTTAACGCCCGACCGAACATTTATTTGTCAACGAATCGTCCCTGTACGACCGGATCGATATTCGTTTCTAATATGTGTAGGTTATATTGACGGTACCGTCCGTTATTTGAATCGTTTAAAAACTCGAGAAATTTCGATCATCTTATCTCGATTTGATAGCTTTTTGGTATAGGACGTCGATTGTTAAACGAACTTTCGATCGCGTACACCGGTTCGAATTCCATTTCCGATCTGATTTTTTTGCATTTTTTTTTTCTCGATCTCGGCGTTCGCGAAGATAACGAGTGTTTAATGTTTATCCGATATATGCGATCGAAATATTAATACTTTTTCTTATCGTTGCAACTTTTATTATTAAGTATTTATCATTATATTATTTTTTCTATTAGTTTGAACTATACGTACAATAATTGTACCGAGTACCTATTATAATACCCTGTGGAAAGTTCGTATTATTGTTTTCGGACATTCGTAGAATTCCATCTGGGGATAATAGTTTTATAAAACACCGAGAACTGTAAGTCCGACCGACTGATTCACATAGTAGAGAGGTACCTTTACCATATTGCTTTATATCTAATAATAATGAATTTCAAACCGTCGAACTTTCCAACTATATATGCGTCCCTGAACTTTCGTAGTATTTTTCACAATTTTGATTATGTTTATTTTAATATGTTCCGGTGAACTTTTATCGGGAGGACTTTCAAACATTTACACATATATAAAAACTCGAGGCGATAAGTCTTACCTAATTCACATAATATGTAGAGTAGGTACCTCACTATACCTACTATATATTATATTATTGTGGTATTTTTCAAAATTTTTAAATATAATTTATGTATGTTGTGTGAAACCCAAGTGTGTTACACTCGGGCGAGAATAAAAAGATCTGAGAATAGTAAGTTTGATGCATTTTTGAATTACCTATCTACCTTGTCAACCTACAACAGAAACACTATATAGGTATATATTGTGAGAAAGACCATCTTCTAGAAAGCGAATGCCAAATTTCGGTGCAGCCGAAATATTTTTAAAATTAATTAATTAACATTATTATTTCTCGAAGAACTTCGGTCACCGACTATTCCGGATCCTGATAAAATACGTAATATGAGGCATAAGAATTATAAGTACTAATAAGTTATTCCACTTATGTGGCGTCTCATTCAAAAAAAGTTACACAATACAAGGTGTCACACCCAAATGGTGTTACAAATTCATGGTTTTGCACTCAAAAGGTGTTGAACTTACAAGCAGTCTCACTTAAAAGGTTGCACACCGCGGTAGGTGTTTCACTTAAGCTATAGTAGTAAATAATATACTAGCCGTAGTCGCTGAATAAAATTGAAAAGACAATAATGAAATAATGGTCCGGTCAGTACTAACTACTAATATAGTATCGGTAACGATATGGTTTGTAAAATGAACCGATTTGGACTCTTTTTTTGAACTTAAATGAAACTTGTAATATTACACGTCGTATTTAATTTAGGTTCATAAAATATATTTTCCATCGTTTGTAATTATTCTTTAAAAACAAAAACCATAATTTTCATATTTTTTTTTTATAGTACTCTACATCTGAAAATATTATGTTTAAAATCACAATATACATTAAAATCCTACCTATATAATTTTTTCATCTTTCGAATAAAAAAAAAAAAAAATGATACGTAAATTTCTCAATGGGCTATCACTTTTCCTGTTGGATTATTTTGGTAATGAGAATTACCTATATGAAATATATCATATATAAATTAAATTTACTAAAAGCAGTTCCGTAAACTGTTATTATTTACTGTATATTACAAGTTATATAACGAATTGCGTTTCATGAAAATAATGTAAATACGAGTAGTATAGATTATAACCACTTACTCGATAAATGGTGTATATATATTTTAGTCTTATCAAAGATAAGATATCTTTTTCGTTATCGTAATTTAAATTTTATTGTTTGTTATAATTTAAACCCATAATTTTATTTGTATTGACTAATCATGTTATTTTCATCAGACTCGTCAAACGAAGATGAAAATTATGAGTTTGACATCACAATATATATTTATACAATTTAAAAAATACTTAATATAAAATAATCTTATATTTACTAAATTGTACGGTGGTTTTGCATGTCGTTTGTAAATATGAAAATTATGTGATAACAAAATTATAATTAAATGATAAGGACACTGTAAAACAATCTTGTAAATTATACAGAACCAAAATCGGATCTACAACTTATTGACTAGAAAACCATATATTTGATAATATCTATCTATTTTACAAAACGGTTTTTAATTTGGCGGAACTGATAACGAGTTATCGGTTCTGTAAATTTTCATACGACCCAGCATACTGCCAGTATGTAACTTAATAAATAGTCGGCACTATCAAAAACGTATAAACTATTAGTTAATAGTATTACTATTAGTTATTACTTATTAGTGTATTACATACTAGTTCTACAGACTAGATTTCGTCGTAAAGTCGGTCTCCTTCGATAAGTTTTACACCCGTAACAGGGTGAAACAGGGAAACTCGGAGAGGTGGCAGCTCTATAACTTATTATTTTTTTCTCATTATTACCTGATTATTATCAATTTCAATAATTGTTGGAGCATAAATGCAGTTTGATACTAGAGCTCTTTTTGAGAATTTATTTTTTAAAAAGATGTATATTTGAACGAAAAATGTAATGGTATTTCCAAAATTGGCCCCTCGCACTTACTTTGGAAGTTATACAAAAAAAAAAAAAAAACTAAAAAATTAGATTTTTCAAAAATGTACTTTTTTAATTGGTGTATTTTTTTATGATAAAAACAGTGAAATAAATAATTTTGAATGTTCTATATACTTATGTTTATTCTATGTTTTGTAGGGAAAATATTTGAATTTTATTTTTCATTTATTTATATAATTTGTTATATGATTTTGCATATTATTTTTTTCAAATTTTAAATTTAAATTAAAGAGAAAAAATGTAAAAATAAAAATAAAATAAAATTTTTTTTTCCTATAAATAAATAAGTACGCTTATTGGTTTAAATGCATAGAGAAAACAACCACTTTAAATATGTAAAATTTTGAGTAGAAAAAAAGTTAGGTTAGGATACTATTACTGTTTATTTATGTGTATTAATTTAATTTATTTTAGATGTTACATGGAGTAGGGTTAAGGAATGCAGTTTCACAACTTATGAATGAAGGGTTTTCTACTCTTTATCGAGGGATTGGCCCACCATTATTTCAAAAGTCAATTTCGACATCATTAATGTTCGGCACTTATGACGCGATTCAAAAACCACTTTTGCAGTCTGACCTAAACTCAAGATTATCCAAAATTATAGCGGCATTGTTGGCCGGAACAGCAGAAGCTACATTAACACCATTTGAACGTGTACAAACACTGCTTCAAGATAACAACTATAATAAAAGTTTTATAAACATGCGACATGCAATAAAAATAATTGCAAACGATTATTCAATTTCCGAATTTTACCGTGGTCTTACACCAATATTATTGCGTAATGGCCCATCTAATGTTTCATTTTTCTTATTACGCGAAGCTGCTAATTCATACATTGTATTACCGCCAACGGCATGGACCGGTTACAAAGTATTTAAAGAGTTTCTGACAGGGGCATTTATTGGTGCTCTAAATAGTGCTCTATTTTATCCATGTAATGTACTCAAAGTACACATGCAAAGTAACTTGGGCGGCCCGTTTCAAAATATTCAAGAAGCAGCAGTACAAATATATCGAGAACGTGGCAATAGGGTGTCATACTTTTATCGTGGCATACACATGAATTGTACAAGATCATTTATTAGTTGGGGTGTAGTTAATGTTGCGTATGAAAATTTAAAAAATATTCTAAAGACAAATTAAATGTCATGTATACAAATTATATTCTATTATATTACGAGTAGATACATTTTTCGCTTTTTAAAATAATTGTTTGATTCACCTAATTTTTGTGTGTATATTTTTGTTATTAAATATTTATTATACTTATTTGCTTAATATATACACTGTTGTTTTAGTTAATATCTAAATAGTTATTTGTATTTTATTTCATATATTTATCATTGAATATTGAATCCTTTCAATAACTTCCTAATTTTGTCTACTTAATTCAAATTTTGGATTCAATTCATTTGTACAATTCTTTCGTAAAATCCTTCAATCGGTTTTTAAACTGTGTGATGGTTTCATGTAATCAATTATGTATTATATGTGTTTACAATACTATTTTTTTTTATAGTTACGGCTTCGGCGTCCATGGTCATTAGCCCAATCTTACAAAATGTGAAAATGTGTACAATTACATTATATTCTTATGTGATATACAAGAAAAAAATATGGTATATGGATTGGGGCTCAATATTTTTTTGCCTTTTAAGGAAAATATAAAACATATTTATTTAAAAATTTTGTAGTACAAAGTTTTGAATAAATAGGTATTTCTAAATCTTTAAATCTTTTATTCAATATTAAGGGATGTAGTATCTGACTCGGTTGTCTTTGTCTGACACACGCGCAACATAGTAAAATCGGGTTTTGTATTTCCAATTTCGTGAACAACAAGTTTATTTTAGAGTACAATAATTTCGCCTTTTACGTGTTAACTAAATGATTAAAAACATTAGCAATTAAAAGTCAAGTTAATCCAATGAAAATTTAAACTAGTCATGTTAATTAGTTAATGAACAATATTAATTAACTAGTTGAGTTAAAAAGTTGAAGAAAAATGAACTTTTTAACTTAACTATATAAGTAGTTATTAATGCCCACATAATATTCTAATTATTATATGAACTGAGAAGTAAGATTTATCGATATAGATTTTCATTATCTAGCTATCTGGCTTCCATCCAGGTCCCAGTTGTAGATTGAGGGGGTGGGGGGAAGAACCGCAAAGTGACGGTCTTCACCTCCTCAGCGTTTTTTTTTTTATCTTTATACGTAGAGTAGGTACACAATTTATTTCGAGTCGGGATTAGCCATGATTAAGGACTATGTTTATTAGAGATTTATTTCATAAATATGCATATTCGTATAACATACATGGTACATTGGGACCTACCATCTATACCTACCTACTTCACAGATATATACGAGTAGTACATAATATGTATATATCTGTGCAGTGTGCAGATAGACCACGATTTAAGATAGCTTAATCCGTGAGACAGACCTATAAAATCGAAAAACCTGGCCAAAAAATCTTGTCGCTAGTGCGTCATTTTGGGATGGGGCAGGGTGTGCAACGGCACCACCACTAATTTAAAAATTAGCCTGCCAATGCTCCACCATAATTATAATTGCGTCGACCAAAAAAAAAGTTAGGATTTTATTCGTGTTTATTACGTTTTTAAAGAAGTATTTTCGTAACGTTGGAAATGAAAAATACAATGCATTTTTTAAGACGGCCCGGTGAAATGTTAATAAAAGTGCCTAAGAGCTCGCACACCCGGAAAAAAAAACTGAAATGACCCCACTGACCTGACGTTTATTTCAATAGACGTCCCGAAAATAGTCTGTATCTGCAGTATTATTATAGAACAATATCGTGAATAGATGTCTACATTGTTAAATTATCATGTATTTCCTATAATCGTTGTTTTATGTTCATGTCATTACCAGTAGGTATACTATATAGTTATCGAATAAATGTTATCAGCAGTAGGAGTTAATATTACAACCACAGAATCTGTGTTACAACGTAATTAATATTGATAACGATATTTAACTACCTATACATATTATATTTTTACACAGCGATAAATGGCTCTGCAACATAACTTGCTCTAACTCCAGTTAAACGAGCTTATCTCCGTGTAAATATTTGGCCCAATTCGGCACGAGTTACGTAGTAAAGGAGTAAATTAAGTTTTTTTTTTATTTTATGAAAAAATAAACAATATTTTTAATCGTGACCTATTATACATTTTATAATTTGTATATTTACGCAATCGTACATATTATGCATACATGTAAACTTTGATAATTATTTGATATTAATTGATTTAACTCGTTAATCGTTATTATTATATAGCTTTTATAATATATTTTTTTAACCAACTATACAGATGCGTGCATAGGAATCGCATCGTTAGGCATTTAACAATATGTGATGAATTAACTCATAGACATAATCAGGGCCGCAGCTACACATTTTTCCAGGGGTGGCAACCTATAATTGTGCCACCCCCCACCCTTCCATAACTTAACACCTGCAAATTGAAAATAATTTTTAGCCCTACTCCTAAATCAGCTTTTGAAAAATTCTGAAATATTTTATAATATTTGGGATATTGTATACCATTATGATAGAATTGGAA
>JAIPRL010000576.1:75323-128190 GCA_025469235.1 Pemphigus obesinymphae
GGTTTTTAGATTACCATTTTCACACACGCGATTTTGAATGAACAGTATATTAATAGAAAAGTTTAGTGTGTCCATAATTTTGCCGCCCGGGGCAAGAGACCCCCCCTGCCCCCCCCTAGTTTCGGCCCTGGACATAATGTAACAGAATATAATTTACATTTAAATTTAAGAGTTGATTAACAACTAGTGCCGTCCCGAGGGGTAGTGGCGTGGAGGGTGTCTCACCCCCACCTGGGACTCAGAAAGCAGTCGGCAAAATTGAGTTCAGTTGGCAAATTTAAGTTCAGTCGGCAAATAGTAGAAAAAGTCGATGTCCTTTTTTTTTTTATGCTTATTCATGTTTATGAAGTATTTTGGAATTTTAAGTCGGCAGATTGAAAAAAAGTTGATAACATATTTTTTTTATGCTTATTTTATGTTTTGAAGATAAGTATTATATCATTTTTTAAATATTTTCACCCTCTCTCCCTCGCAAAAAATCTTCCCCCTGATAACAACTGTTGATGAATGATACTAGTGCTCATTATGGTAAATAATAATAATTGTTCAAAGTACTTTCTATACTATATAAAATTATAATCCAATGTTCTGCGTATAGGATATACACGCATGATTTAAGATAGGTAATTATTTTAAATCGTGGACATACCCAAGGTGGATATATACTCCATGATAAAGAAAAGTTTATCACGTTATACCCTGTTATGCACACGCACATGACAAAATAATATTTTCATGATAATAAGTACACATGTAATAGCAGAATATGTAGCATATTATGTAACATGCATAGACATTAGACATAGGTATTATCATATCTATGGTAATATTGTGTATAGCTGCTGATGTACAGTTATCAATTACATTGTCAAAGACGCAGTAATATCCCAAAGAGTATGTACATGTTTTGTTTATCTATGGTTGTTTTTTTTAAGCGGTAGTGCGGTCGTGCGAGATGCGAGTGTCAGCCGCCGATGTAATGTTGTCAACTGTTTAGTACTATACTCGGTAGCTGTAATTTGTATTATTTGTATGTGTTATTCGCGAACTTTGGTTTCCATTAAATTGTATTCGGTCCAAGTTCTTATTATTTAAATTTTATTGTATAATAAGATAATTATTTAAGAGATTATGTTAAGTTTTCATGCAGGATAAATAGTTTTAGTCGTCCCAACCATGGCCTTTTCAAGTGATGAATTGAACTTTCTTGTTTATCGATATCTACAAGAATCAGGTACCTATTTGTTAATTGTTTTATTTGATCGTAATTAAATGAACGATTTAATTAAATGAGTATTTTGTCAAGGTTTCCAACATTCAGCATATACGTTTGGTATTGAATCACATATATCACAGTCCAACATCAATGGAGCTTTGGTTCCGCCAGCCGCCTTAATTAGTATTATACAAAAAGGTCTACACTATACCGAAGCTGAGATATGTGTTGGTGAAGATGGATCAGAACAGCGATTAACTGAGAGTTTGTCATTGATTGATGCAGTTATGCCAGAAATTGTAGCTAGTCGACAGAGCCAAAATCAACAGAAACAAAGTGTGGTTAAGAATGAAACTCAAGAAACCAATGGTGAAGAAGGTACAGCAACGGTGACCCCAGCTGTTACCAGTACTGAAACAATGGAATTAGATGGTAGTATTGAAATACCAGCTGAGAAATCGACTATTCTCAAGGGTCATGAGTCTGAAGTCTTTATTTGTGCATGGAATCCAACTACTGATTTGCTTGCTTCCGGGTATTTATTATTTTCATACTTCCAAATTAATTTTATAAAATGTTTAAACCGTGTTTATATACTTATATAGATAGGTATTATTTATTTATATATATTTTTTAAAGTAATATTAGGGACACTTAAATGTTTAACTAGGTAGGTGCGTATTTCTATTTTAATATATAATATACATTACATTTTAATATATAAGGAGTCTCACAAAGATAGTTTTAGAGATTTACATCATTTTCACTTGCCTTTGTATTAAAATAATGGAAACATTTACCTACTCCAATCTATGGACCTTTCAACCCTTGAAATTTTCAAAATAATAGTGAAATTTTCAGAACAAGTCACTCAACCCAGTAACAAATTTTTTTCCTATAATATTATTTTTCCCTGATTTCAAATATGTAAAAATAAAATTGTGGAAGCAAATGGTCGAAAAGATAACAATTTAAAATAATTTTGTGTTTTCTAAAATAACATATTTTACATTACAATATTGTATGTAAAATTTAGTTTTAACTATTTACCAAATTACAATTTTTTTTTTGTTCTTGAGATGAAGTTTTAAGTTTTGAAAACTTAAATATATGGTGTGTACTATTTCTATCTATTAGGTAGACTAGTGACCTAATAGGTGTACTCTTGTTATGTGAGAGTGACCACTCCCTACGCCTAACTGCTCCGGACACCAAGATCTAAGTCCTATGAATCTCTCGACTGGGGGCTCGGCTTCCCAACCCCCTGGGAAAGAGAAATAAGTATCCTTGAAATTTGGGATAAGTACTGTAAATATAGGTATATATCCCCAATTAGTCTGTAAAAAATGTAATTTTAGATAATACTAACATATTTAAAATTGCTATAACTTTTTAACCATTAGTTTCTGCAATTTTACATGTTTTTTAAAAGGCTCTAAAGAGAGGCAATAAATATATTATAATTCAGGCAATAAAACTTTAATAAAATAGTGCTTTTGTAGTGTTCTTACTGATCGGATTTTTATCTTTCTTCATTTTTATTATTAAAGTATTTCATTATCTACCACTTTAAATGAGTAAATTATCTTTGTAATGATTTGCTTATATAACATTACTATATACCTTTATTGAAAGATATAACTTTTTTTTATAGATCAGGAGATAGTACAGCACGTATTTGGGATATGGCTGATAGTTCAGATTCTTCTCAACTTATATTGAGACATTGTATTCAAAAGGGAGGAACTGAAGTACCTAGTAATAAAGATGTTACTTCTCTCGATTGGAATGTATGATTTTTTTTTTGCCATATTTAAAATATTTTCTATTTCAATAATAATTTTCACCATCTATTTGTATATAGTGTGATGGAACATTATTAGCCACAGGTTCATATGATGGTTATGCTCGAATTTGGACGACAGATGGTAGAATATCAAGTACTCTTGGTCAACACAAGGGTCCAATATTTGCTTTAAAGTGGAATAAAAGAGGAAATTATATTCTTAGTGCTGGAGTTGATAAGGTAAAAATATCAATTTTCTTTCTTTCTTACTTTTTTCATATTATTTTTATTTATTTTATATTAGACTACTATTATATGGGATGCTGCTTCAGGCCAATGCAACCAACAATTTGCATTCCATACAGCACCAGCATTAGATGTAGATTGGCAATCAAATAGTAGTTTTGCATCATGCAGTACTGATCAATGTATACACGTTTGTCGTTTAGGCGTTGATCGACCAATTAAATCGTTCCAAGGACATACCGTAAGCTATTAAATTTTGATCATATGATACTAAAACTATTTATTTTTCTGTTTTTGTGTTGAAATTCTAATAATAATGATATATTATTATGTCTATAATAATGGCTTTTTTCAATATTAATACATTTAATGTATTATAAATTAATAATTGTTAGTTAATAAATCTTTTAGAATGAAGTTAATGCTATAAAGTGGGATCCTCAAGGAAATCTATTAGCATCTTGTTCTGATGATATGACTTTAAAAATATGGTCAATGAAACAAGACACTTGTGTGCATGATTTACAAGCACACAACAAAGAAATATACACAATTAAATGGAGCCCAACTGGTCCAGGTACAGCTAATCCAAACATGAATCTTATACTTGCTAGGTAAGTTTAATGATGCATATATATAACACGATTGTTTGTAATAATTTATATTTATATGTTGTTAGTGCATCGTTTGATTCAACTGTACGTTTGTGGGATGTTGAGCGTGGTGCGTGTATACACACATTAACCAAACACACTGAACCTGTCTATAGTGTGGCCTTTTCACCTGATGGAAAGTTTTTGGCCTCTGGTAGTTTTGATAAATGTGTTCATATATGGTCAACACAAGTAAATATTTTTATTTATATATTTTGTAGCACTTAATATTATTGTGAATATAGTTATAAAATAAATAAATTAACCTAATATTTCTATTATTTGTATTATTTTTATTGGATCAAATAATAGTTTTACCATTTTTATTTTAGAGTGGTCAATTAGTTCATAGTTATAAGGGAACTGGAGGTATTTTTGAAGTTTGCTGGAATTCTAGGGGTGATAAAGTTGGTGCAAGTGCATCTGACGGAAGTGTAAGTGTATATATTTTTATTTTTCAATTATTATTGTTAAGAAATTGATTGATTCAGTGGTTTGATACCAAAATCTATATTTATATTGACATAATGTAGTTTCCTTACATAATAAATAGGTTGTAGATATGTAATTAATATATTTATGTATGTAACATCATTATTTTTTTCTAAGTTTGAGTCTGGCGTACTGTGGAGAAAGCTTATAATGATAGGCTGTCATGGCACCATCAAACTTCTTGATGATAGTATTTTTCTATGTTTTTTTATTGTAAAATAAAGAAAAATGTTATAATTTATTGATAAATGGTTGTCTGTTGGTTACTTTAAGTAGATGCCCCAACTGTATTTGTTATCTTTGTTTATACAACAGGCGATATAGCAAAAGTCCGCTATTCTTTTTTACAGTTGAGATGACTTATATTTTGAACATTTTGTTTATTTCTGATTATAGCACATCTGTACTTGTAGTAGATTATTTACCATTTTACATTGTTTCAATGTAACTATAACACATTGTAATACGCATAATTATACGCTTGTTTTATAATATAATGTAAAATACTAGTTTATTGTTCGTTGTAAGAATAATATACGTACTACCTAGTGGACATACACAACTATGCTAGTACAGTTCATTAGTCACACCCATTGTATACAACACTCATCTAATCTGGATTAGAGTTAAAATAGAAATTGAATTTTTACACCTATTACCTTATTTAAAGATTTATATTTTCAAATGAAATTTAAATAAAAGTATATGATATTTTTCATTTTTTGAATTAGCTTTAACTCCTTTGATAAATTAATTGTAACAATATATGCATTAGATAAATTATATTTTGGAAAAGTTATCATAAATATTATATATTGTATTAAATATATGTTTAATTAATTAATGTTTCATATAATACCATTTTTTTTTATCCAGCCTGCAATCATTTTGAGTTAAAAAAAATTGGGCCTCTGCCCTTCTGGTTACTTGAATATCCCCTAACTTATAGGAATCCGATAATTAACTAAAATTCTTCTCCTTCACCTTCTTTCCAACTATTTTGGTTAGCCAATATTTAGCTAAAATTATACTTGCATATTTATATATATTTTTGTAATTATTATTATTGGTACTTTTATTATTATGAATATTTATTTATAATGATCAAAACTATATTGGACTTGAATAATCCTTGTTGATCTTATATTAATTTATCAAGAAAAATAATCATAATGTACTAATGATGTATTATTTTATCATTTATTTTGTTACAGGTATTTGTATTGGACCTACGGAAACTCTAACTCTTTTGACATTTTTACTTTCAAGTTTTCTATAGTTTGAATACCAATTGAAAATATCTATTTGTTTACTCAAGAAGTGACATTTTCACTAAGTTAATAATTTTTATAAGTTTATAATTTTTATATTGTAACAAAACAATGAACCCACTGATAACATTAAGTATATAAAAACAATTTTATGGAAGCATAATTGGAGAAAATGCTTTTATTATACACATGGTTCTCATTTTTGGATTTGTATGCATTAAAAAATTATTATGAATCTAATTTCATAATGCTATAGAATATTTCTATATAAATAGTGAGTTATATATTTCTTATCAATAATAAGTAATATTATGCGACTTATATGTACCTAATAAAACAAATTATGTAAGTATAAAATATAAAATAATTTTTTTTATTCTTTTTATAATAAATTATTTATAATGTGGAGCTGGGTTAATTAATTCTAAGTATAATTACTTAGTTATCAAATATACTTAGTTTTATATTCCAATGATTTATGGTACCTATGGTAGTTAAACAATATTGAGCAAATATATTTTTTTTATATGTTGTAAGATGTTAATATTCTATACCTAATGATAACTCATTATAAATCTTTTTTATTTGTTATTCTTAGCTTGTTAATAGAATCGGTAGATAAATCATTTTTTCATTGAATATCTTTGTAATAAACCTTTTGTTGAGAGGACGCCACACACATAATTTTTAAACAATTTTGTGGATATTTTTAGAAAAATGGAAAACTCACGATTCAAAAATATTTAAAATTTTAAACACATTTCAAAATGTCATATAGGACATACCTGTTACATATTTTTATTGTGAAGTATTAATAAATAATTATTAAATACTAGGCATAACATGTTTTGGGAGCTTTATGATAATTGAAATATAGTAAAATAATCTAAATTTTTACTTATGTGATTTTCAATAAAATGATTAGAAATCGACTTTTAAGACTGAATTTTCTATTTTTAAGTCTTCTAACTCGACTAACAATTAATTTATTGAAAATTGCCCATGTAAAAATGTAGATAATCTTATGATCTTAAATTTTTTATAGAGGTTGTATGCTTAAATTCAGTTTTCTAGAAATGTGTGGAAACATGGCAATGTCCTCTTAACTATGTGGTAAATAATAGTATCCCATGGTTTTATTTTTACGATACCTTTGTGTCTATTTATTTTTGAGAAATCTGGTTTTGGAAATTTTTTGTTTATTAATACTATGGATATTCACTATTGGATTTGTGTGTATAAGCTTAAACTTGTATAAGAAACATCATGCACATATCCTGTGTGATTATTGGTGTTATGCATTTTTAATTGAACAATTTATGTTACAATTTAATTTTTTTGTTTTATTTATGTTTTAAGATGTCTATATATTAGTAGTTAATAAACCACTTTTTTATAGTAGTAGGATTAAAAATTAAACTTGTTTAAGCATTTATTTTTATTAATATTTGTATGATGATTTATTTTAAAAAGAACAAACATTATTTTTTTTTTTCAAAAATAATGTTTAAAAATTTTATTTTAGAAGAGTATTGTAATATAACAGTATGCAAATGAAGAAAATTATTGAGTATTAATTCAAATAAACTGGAATACAATAGTATCCCACATGACTAGTCAGGTTAAAAATAACTGCTAGACTAACAGATTAATCAATATATTTAAATTTGGAAACTATATTATTACGAGTATTATTATTTTAATTGTATATATTATTTAAATGTTAGAATTGGATTTTACGGTATATAAATGTATTTACATTTAGAAAAAATTTTAATGTGTGTAGTTATTAGTGATTACTATTTATTATTTAAACTTATATTAATTTTTATAATACTAAAAAATCTAAGTATATTATTTAAAAATCAATTCATTATTTTTATTAAAATAATAACAATAATAGAGCTGCAATTATATTTTTGTGTAAACGAGAGAGAATATCTTTCATTATGTCAATAAATAAACAATTAAAATGTTACATAATTATAAATATTGATTCCTTATTATTAAAATAGATTAAATGTTAGCTTTTAAAGTAATCAGATACTTACTTCAACAGTTTATTTTGATTAATAGTACAAAATAAAATATATATTTTATTGGCTACTTATTAAATAGAAGTGTATTTGTTGGGTTTTAAGAGGTCATCATACCTATATTTACAATTTCTGTTGTATTTATTGGGTAATATATTTATAGCACAAAAAATTTTATTTTAGCATTTTGGTTAAATTTAGAGATAAAAGTTTTAAATGTATATTATCACGTTTGATAAGGAAAATATATTAAGATATGGTGTACCCGTATCATAAGGTGCTGTAATTAAATATTATTCTTCTTTTCATATTTGGTAATACCTGTATTTTCTATTTCTGTTTATTGGGTAATACATTTATAGCGCAAAAATTTTTATTTTAGCATTTTGGTTAAATTTAGAGTTAAAAGTTTTAAATGTATATTATCACATTTGATAAGGAAAATATATTGAGATATTATGATGTAGGTACCTGAATCATAAGGTGCTGTAATTAAATATTGTTCTTTTCATATTTGGTAATGTAGGTGTTTATACATTATATTTAGATATTAAAAACGTATGTTTTGCATAATGTAATTTAGATAATATATTGTCTTTTAGTTAGAACTCGGATTAATAATATTCAAAAGCAGGTTCAATGTCCACTGCCGATAAACCAGTGATAAACATGGACAGTGAATATTATTTTAAGAATTTGTTCATGAAATGGTATAATATACTGTTATTAGAAAATAGAAATTCATGTACCAGCGTTCTGAACGTTAATTAAAAAATTGAACTCGTGTGTGTTACATGTGTAAAAAATTAATTTCTTCACCATCACATTCAAATGTAATTTAAAAACGACATGTTCACATTCATATTGTTTAAAAAAAAAAAAAACGAATGCATTCATTTTTTGGTTGTTATTCATATTATTTAATTAATTATTGACAAAATATTACCATATCAGTTTTATGGTAGCCGATGATCCACGGATCTTACGGTGGCCCTTACGTATTTTATGCATTTTAATTTGAACGACCTGGAAATTGTTTAAATTCCTTAAAAATACGAATGTCGTTCGCGTTCCATTCGATGGAAACTATAGTGGTATTGTTCACAAAATATGAGCTTGAACGTCATTCTTTGCAAAGCACTGTCGTGTACCATAGAACTCTTCAATAATAATAATAATAATAATGGTACCAATGAACTGTATGAACGAATGGTAATTATTTAGATTCGTGCTCATTATTTACAGAGTTATCATCATTAATTTTTTTTCATCTTTCCTACCATTTTATAAAATGGTCTATAGTATATTGTTTGTGTACAAAGGTCACCGGTCAACTGGTCGTTTATTAGATTAAGTAGGGACCTACCCATCTCGTAAGTGTTTGATTTGTACATCAGACGTGCAGCGGTGATCAAATAAATTAAATGCCAAACATTGTTACCGGATCAATCGGTACCTAATCGCACTTGTATCATTCTAATAATATCCATTCATAACCGGATTATGTTTAGAATTTATTTTCATTGTTCATACTTTCTTTGAGATATACCTAACTTTAATATTTAAAAAAATAGTAGTGTACGTACATCCGGTTTTATTATGAAGGGAAATTTAAAAAATGTTTATCGTTATTTCTCTAGAAGTTCTATAGATGTTACACCTGAACTGCAAAACGCTTTGAATAAACGAAAACCAGTAATTGCACTGGAATCGGCTCTTATTACACACGGATTGCCGTACCCAAAAAATGTGGAGACTGCATTGGAAATGGAACACATAATTAAGTCGCACGTAATCGGTCATTTTTATGTACAAAATATTATAGTTTCCTAATGAAAATGTTGTGCTGTTAGGATATTGTTCCAGCAACAATTGGTATAATTGATGGTAGAGTTAAAGCCGGCATGGTTTCTGAACAAATCAACATACTCGGGATGCCGTCCACGAAGAAAACGGTTAAAGTTTCTAGGAGAGATTTCCCTTATGTGCTCAGTCAAGTAAATCTAATAAATAAATAAACGAATATTAGTAAAAACAAACAATTATTTACAAAGCTAATTTATAGCCAATTGAATATACAATTGTAATTAATTATTTGATATATAACTAACTGTAGGGCTTAAATGGAGGTACTACAGTGTCTGGAACATTAGTTATCGCTAATGCATTGGGCATAAAATTCTTTGTGACAGGTAATGTATTATATTGGTGTTGAGTTACTTGTAGAATTATTTATATAAAAGTAAAAAACCCAATTTCTACAAAATAATTTGTTTTTATTTCAACAAACACGTACCTATACTACAGTAGGTAGTTGTTAAACACTGACGATGAAAACATTGTTTTCGAAATACGTATTTGTTGAAATAAAAACAAATTATTTTGTAAAAATTGAGTTTTTAATTTTATATAGGTAGGTCATTTTATTGTAAATATCTTTTAATCGTTAACGTACTTTTCAAATTTACACGTTAAGAAAGTGTATATTTTACCGGGCTTACCTAACTTTCTCAGTGAATATTTATAATTTTTTTAAGTTTTGTTTTTTGTATACTTGAGATATGTACTTGTCACTTTTTTTTTTTTTTTTATAAAAAGTTGTGATTTTTTTTTCCTTGTTATTTTTAAGTTTTATATTTTTCTTAAATAGTAACCTATATTTTTGTCTTAATATTCTAATGTAGAATATTTTTCTGAAATTTTTATTGTATAAATATCGAATATTTAGCCAACAGTTTATTGTTTGTACAGATTAGATAGGAGGTGTGTGGTGGATAGGGAATACTTTTTATAGTACCCAGCACTACTCTGCTATTCTAAACTTTAAATTCCAATAAATAATTAACTGTTGGTTGAATATTCATTATTGATGCATTGAGATTTGCTGAAAAATATTCTGCGTCAGAATATAAAATCAAAAATATAGGTTGCTATTTATGAAAAGTATAAAATCCTAAAACATGACGGAACTCTTCTACTTTACCGAACCATCTGACCTCTTGCACTTTTTTTTGTTAAAAAAATAATAGTGTAGTTCTGACAATTTGGCAATTGGATTTAGTTCTTAAGTTATGAGGATTTGAAATTTAGCAATTTTATTGTGTTTCTAGAAGTATATTTTTTCCTATACTGCCCTATTCAAATTATAGTTTAATGGATGAATCCGATGGTATGTCGAGCGTAGATCACCGTTCAAATCTCTTTTTTTTCAAATTCAATTTTTTGCACTTTTTAACTTGAAAATATAGGTATTTGCTGTGAAACACTGCGTCTTGTAATTAATATTGCATGTTAAATAGTTTAAAGTTTACTTCTTTTGATTGCACTTATAAGGCGAGCTGGGTCATTTGCTTGCAACATTCACTTGGACAGTTTAAATTGAAAATATCTCACAATTTGCTGTAAAACACTAGAGAAAAATAAGTTATTTTGACTTGAATAACTACCAAAAAATGATGTAATTTGTGACTAGGGTGGTAACCTTGTTAAAAAAATAAAATAATTTAATATATATATATATATAATTAATTCGGCACTAACAGTATAGAATCGAGAACTGTGCGCTCCCTCCCAACTGCTACACTATACCATAGAATAAAAGAAATTCTAACTTCAAATCGCAATAAATTTTAAATTAAGTTAAACCGCCAAATTCTTCACCAAAATGGTGTTTGCACCATTGTTTTTAGCATAGGCTACATAGGTTAGGTTCAAACATTTTTTTTAAAAATTGGACGTTTCTGTGAAGTAGAAATGTATCAAAAAACAAGGACAAGAAATAGTAAAAAATGATATATTATTTTTATAAAAGTGTACCTACCTGAAATTTATAAAAAAAAAAATTTTAAATGATAAATATTCACAGAGAAAATTAGTTGAGAGAAGAATCGCTTTTTACCGATATACATACAAATAATGTTAACTTTTATATTAATATATGTAGGTGGAATTGGTGGAGTTCATATAGACGGTCAAAATTCTTTGGATATTAGTGCTGATTTATTAGAGTTGTCGAAGTGTGCAATAATGGTTGTATCTGCTGGTGTAAAATCTATACTTGATATAGGCCGAACTTTAGAGTACCTTGTAAATATTTATGTATAATATGTACATAGTATTATGTATTTACAATTGAATATATGTAATATTTTATTAGGCGTCACATTATTTTACCTATTTGTATTAGGAAACTGTTGGCGTTTGCGTTGCTTCATATGATTCAAAAGGGGAATTTCCTGCATTTTATACTAAACAAAGTGGATATCATTCTGTATGTGATGTAGCTACACCATATGATGCAGCTGGCCTTCTAGAACAATGTCAAAACACTGGATCTGGTATTCTGTTAGCTGTTCCAATACCAGAGGAAAAAATAAAAAGTAACCTATTGCATTATTTTTATTATGTATTGTGGTAGGTACCGTATTAATAATTATGTTTCGTTTTTGCAGAGGCAGAAATTGACATAGCAATAAAAAATGCTCTACAGGTGTGCGAAAAACAAGGTACAATTGGGAAAAATGTTACGCCGTTTGTTTTAAGTGAAGTTAATCGAGTGACGGAAGGAGTATCTATGGAGACAAGTATATATAAAAAAAAAAAAAAAAATTGTGGTTATATTTTATATTTTATTTATTCATAATCTATTATACCTAGATATTTCTTTATTGAAGAATAACTCCTTGATTGGAAGCTTAATTGCAAGGGAGTATTATTCTAAAATGGTTTCAATGCCAAAATCAGTGTTCGAAATAAAAAAGAATATAAAAAAATCAACTAGTTATCCTGTATGTAAATTAAACTTTTTGTTATTATCATTAATTTCATTAGGTAACGTGTTATTTTTGTTTTGCAATATAGGTAGTAATTGGTGGTAGTAATGTAGATTATGTGCTTCAAGTTGATGAGGATTTAAAGGTAAGTGAACTTCATTAATAGTTTACCTAGTATCCTTAGGACTGTAGTAATAAAAAAAAAAAAAAACAAAAACAGAGGGTATATTGATGAGTTTGTAGCAAAAAATAAAAATCTTTCCAAATCATGTGTCCAATCCAATTCAAAGAAACAGAAATTTAGCTACTAGAATGAATGTATACAGTGTTTATGCAAATATATTAAAAGGTATATGGTTGTTTGACTTCCACTACAGCCCTGGTTATAACAATGCCAAATAATGACATTTAAAGTGCACCTATATTAATACAAATATTTATGAATAAAAATATTTGTAAAAATATATTATTTGAGACCAAGGATTACTAAATTACTATTAATAATGATAGAAAACAAAGTTCATAAATCATTATTTTAATAATAATAATAATAATTAATAATAATAATAATAATACATAATAATAATAGCTCTAGGAATGCTTAAAAAATAATAGTATAAATAGTCACAATATTTATTGTACAACAAACATTTTAACATTTTAATTTTAATTAATAACAAACGAAACATACCTAACCATGATTTTGCTAGTATAGTCCAACGTAAACATACATTTTCATGATTGTATTAAAGACAATTGGGAAGCGACAAGACCACGACACAAGAAAATAGGCTATACATAATTAGAATTAACAGTATTAAAATTTAGCTTCATTGGAAAACTAAAATATTAAAGAAGAAATATTACTATTTTATAATAAGATAGAAGTACTTAAGTAGGTAGTTACGATTTCGTTTTTTATTTTCAACAATCATATAGTTTAATAAATAAGGACATTAGATTTAGTATAAAGTATACAAAGTTGTACTTAACTGAAAAATATTATTAAGTTAATAAGGTAGGATAGATAGATAGGTACTTATTAGCATCCAGAATGCTAGTCTATTGAAAGTAAGTAAATAAGGTAATAATATGTTCGTTGGAATTTAAAATATTTTGTTTAAAAATCTGTATATTCATTTTAACCTATTGAGGTATACACTTTGAGCTATTCGAACCAAACTTCTGTCGAGTTTGTAGATCATATTTTTTATAATATCTCATACAGGATTATAATAATACATTAGATAGGTATGGGTACAAAATGTAACTTGTTTGAAAATAGATAACATAAATATCTATGAATTGATGAAATGTAAATAGAAATTCATTTATAAAATAAATTATACATGTCATTTTAAAAAGGCGTAAAAACAATATTTCATATAGCTAATTTAAGAATTAATGTGAGTATGTGTATATTTATATATACATATTGTGGGGGGGGGGGGGTAAAGAAAAACGGGATATTTTGGAACGGAGATTAAAAAATTAAAAATAATTGTTTAATTAATAGTGGAAACTGCTTCACATAAAATGCCATTTAAGAAAATTATGTTCTGAAAACTACATCATTAAGGTATAAGTTATTCATTGTAACTCATTCTAAAAGACCGCTTTGAAAGTTGCCAAACAATAGTCGACTAAGAGCTGCCATCGACTATCGAGTTATATATGGTGTTGCCTTGTCCTGTTGAAATCAAATCAAGTGTTTCCAACAACATTTTGTGTAAAAACAGCTTGGCAAACATATTGTTGAGATGCAAACAAGGATTGAGAAAAAATTACTAATATTCCTCATAATATGTAATGCCGTGTTTGCAGAGCTTACAGAGCAGTTTCTCGGTGTTGCAAGAAACGATTTACACTTTAATGTTGTAATTTTAAAACATTTTCTCAAATGACACTTAATGTAGTAAACAGTTTCCAGTATTAAACATTTATTTTTTCATTTTCAATCTTTGTTTCAAAATTTTCTATTTTCTTGGACCATTCTGTATATAAAATTGTTATTACTTTTTTGTGTGCATACATTTTCGTAGTAGCAATTATATAGCATGATTTTAATTTTAAAAGTAATAAAAATGTAAAACTGTAGGTCTTTGGTATATCTTTAGGTAGGTAGGTAGGTATTTGAAACCCTGGGGCATATCTGTGTAAATTGTTTGCCTGTAACATTTCCCAAGTTTGTATAGTTCAGTGTTCACCAATTCAATTTCATACTTACTTATCTCTTTTCTATATAATGAAAGTGTTTGGTTGCCAATTTAATGTCAAATACATTTTAGTTGGTGATATAGTAACACTAATGGTATGTAAAAGTCTGGTATAGCCGGGAAAAAAAATCTTTAGAAATAAATGTATATGATTGACTGGATATTAAATGCCAATATATACCTATTAAGTATATTATATAATTATCAATGGTATTATCATCTAACTGATTATTATTGAAAGGTATTTACACTTTTTTTTCTCACTTTTATAAAAAAGTTTATTTCTGAATAATAATAATCTGTTAATATCTGGTTACCTATTCATATAATACAAGGGGTTTTTTTTATAGGCAGTGCTCACTTAATTTTCTCTATGAGTAGGTATTAGTATATTTTTTACATTTTTTTTTTTTTTTTTTTTTGTAAACCAGATTTTTGTATCGCTATATTTTTTATAAAATACAAATTTTAAATTAATATTTTATCTTTTAGGGTTTTATACTTTTTTAAAATGGCAGCCTATATTATTGACTTATAAATACTTACTAATATTCCGATGCAGAATATTTTTCTGAAAATTTTTATGTACAAATATCGAATATTGATGCACCAATAGTTAATTATTTATTAGTAGGTATTTAAGTTTGGAAGAGCGGAATAGTGTGGAATAAAAAGTATTCCCCTCATCCCCTCTACATACTTATATATAATCTTTGAATGCTTATAAATAATAAACAGTTGGTTCAATACTCGATATTGATAGAACAAAATTTTCAGAAATATGCGTCGAAATATCAAGTCAAAAATATACGTTGCCATATAAGACAAGTATAAAACCTGAAAAAATACAAAGATAAAAAATAGTAAACAATTCTAACTTCTTATAAAAATATGGTGATTTTAAGTTGGTATCTCAAGCTCACAAAAAAAAAAAAGAAGATAATTATTTACTGAGAATGATTAAAGAATCCACTCTGTACAATTATTTCAAAAGCCTTTTTTCCCGACGTTCAACAATTTGGCTGTTTTAAATTTTGATATGATATTTTGAAGTAAAACATTTTATCATTGAATCTTTTCATATTTTATTTATACAGAGTGTACTTATCTTATATCATTGTACGCATTATTTTTTAATTATTATTTATGGACCGATAAATTAATATTTAAAAAAAATGAAAAACATACGTTTTGTATTTTTTAAGGGCTATTTATATTATAAATTAAAAATTTTGAAAACATTTCAATCCTGTCACTACAAAATCAACTTTTTTTTTAAAATGTAAACCATTTTTTTTTTTTAAAAAAGGGATATGATGGTTATTTTTTTAAAACAATTCTTGATGTAGTAGCTAAATCAACACGATGCATTACCAACCGATGGGTCGCATATGATTATCTGAATTAACCACACTATGTATATTTACTATATTAATTTATAAAATGCTAGGACTCTGTAGTTATCAAAATCGATGATTTTCAACAGTTATTTTTACAGATCCCATTGAAATAGTGGTTTACAAGTAAAAAAGTTCATTTTATTGTGGTAAGACTGGAATGTATAAACATTTTGAAATTTAAGTAAATAAATAGTCCTTAAAAAATAAATAATTTTTATTTTATTGAAATACTTATTTATCATGAAAAAAAAAAACACTGCATACCTTACCTACTCCAATGAATATAAGATACTGTATTTATATTTTACTTATAAGTTTAGTATAGGGTAATGTGATTATAGGTACAATAAAATCGTCATTATCATAAACAGTTAAGAAAAATAATCATTTAATGAGTAATATAGAATTAAAAAAAAAAGAAGTCGAAGATGAAATATGTTGAAAGGTAGTTATGTAGTGGTACTAAGAAAAATATTGAGATAATGAAAATTCTTCACACAATCAATGAGTGATGCATAAAATCAATTTGATAGGTATACACTTGAAAAGTTGATTTTTATGTATTGAATATATTTACCTACATAATATAATATATATATATATATATATATATATTATTGTTATCTAGTTAATGAATTTATTGACATGTAGCACCATGTAGTCTACTCTGATCACATTTATGCCTTGCAATTAATTGGTCATTTTAATGTTTGAAATTATTTAATTAGGTACCTAGGTATACCATAAAAAATTAATTATATTTAGGAGATACCTATTGTTTTTAGTTTTATTCTTATTATTAGGTGTTTTCATACCTAGTTCCCTACTATTATTTTTATTTGTTCTTTTTTTTTTTCTTTTTTTTTCATAATATACATTGATGTAACGATCATTAATTTATTCTCCAATTTTAATAATATTTTATCGTATTTTTAAATTTTTAATCAAAACTTTTTTAATAAATCTTTTGCGGTTTTGGTGTTGCCAGCAATGGAAATTTTGGGTTGCTGTTAATCATTTGGAACCAAGCAGCCACGCATCTTCGTAGTCATATTTGATTCTTATGTCTGGTGTTTAGTAGCCGGTTAACATCTTTTAACTCGTGAAGTTCGTAGTTACTCTTACTAGACGAGCCTGTCAAGTGTTTGTCATCACACAATAACAACGCACTGTGACTATTAGTGTCTGATTCGTTGCCGTCAGTGTTTGAAGACTTTACCCTGAATGTCGCTTCTACGGAACGACCTTTTAGTAGCGGTTTCACTGCATCTGAACTTCCTTCTAAAATTAAAATTGAAAATTATCATTAGACCATTTGATTTATTAGATATTTTAAACCGATTTAGGATTAAAGTGTTTTATGTCCAAAGCTTTTAAAGTAGGTATCTAGTTAACCTCCATATACAAACATCAAATAAGTTATAATGAATTTTAGTTGGCAAGTTTTGTTTAAAAATTAATATGAGCATTTTATTACTTTGTGTGGATCATGGAGTTTCATTTGACCTATCTTTTATTTCCTTTGGAGTCTCAAAGGTTATCTCGGTCCTCTTTTTTTTTTAATTTTTTTTTTTTATTCTATTAGTTAATTCAATTAACAAATATCTCTCCTCCACTGAAGTTTTTTTATTTGCTCATGATATCAAAATCTTTCTTAAAATAAATTCTACTGATGATCATCTTCTTCTACAATCCGAACTTTCTGTAACTGGGTTCAGCGATATTTCTCTAAGTATTAGTAAATGTCTGGTCATGTCTCTTTTTCATAATCGCTCTCCACTCATCTTCCCATATTCCATTAACGGCTTCCAACTTGAACGTTAAATCCATCATTAAAGATTTAGGCTTTTACCTTACACCCTCCCATCTCTTTCAGACATCATATAAACTACCGTCAATCGAGCCCTAAAAGTCTTAGACTTTAATAAACGCAACAACTCATTTTTCTTCTGTTCCTTGTCATTGTGTACTCTATTTTTCCCTTGTGTGTTCCATCCTTGAATATTGCGTGCCTGTCTGTCATCCATATTTAGCTTGTGACCAATTACGAATTGAACGAGTGCAAGACCGTTTCCTTTCATTTACTGCTTTCGATCTTAAACTCAATCATCCTCCCCACGACTAATCCTCTATTCGTTCCCACTTGAGCATTCCTACAATTTATGCACGGTGTATTGAGGCTGACCGCTTCTTCATCACCTCTTTCCTATACGGTTCTCTCGACGCTCTCGACTTATTTTCCTTTGTTTCTTTCCGTGTTTCTTCTCACTCTACAGGCATCATACTTTATTTCATATCCCCTCCCATTGCACATATTACGGGCATAACTACCCTAATAATAGAATGCTGCGTTTCCTAAATAAAGATTAGTTGTGAGCTTAGCTTTTCGTCTTTATCTTTTTTTCTTAATATTCAAAAATATTTTAAATTCAGCTTATTATTATATTATTTTATTGTGTATAGTTTAGATTTAGGTTTAATTTTTATAATATTAGGTACCTAGGTATTAACTTGTTACATAATATATTTATATTGCTCAATTTATCAATTGCCCTTATAAATAAATAAATAGTTCATATTATCATTTATAAAATATCATATTTTACTATGGGAGCTCCATAAACTTTTAGAACGGGAAGCCTGCTGATCATCCTGCTCATACGTTAGAACTTCCACTGAATGAGTGCTTAAAATAGCATACCTATATACAGTCTTGTAACGAATACTGTTATTTTGTACTCTGAATAAATAACCGAAAAGTCATTAAGAATACGTATTATTTGAATACTTTTCAAAAAATATATTCAGAATATTGTTTATTTTACTTTAATTTTATATCATTATGACACATTGTTTAATAATTTATCGGAATGGGTAACCACCATATTAGGTCTTAGAAACCTTGTAAGGCTAGTTGACAATAAAAATATATAGATTATAATTTATTTTTTTAAATATTTGTCTGAAAAAGTATTTGAATAAAAAAATAAAAATAAATTGTATTCAGAATGCGTATTTGATTATAAAAGTAATTTAAATAAAAAAAAAATAAAAAATAATATTAAAATACTTTTATTCAAATAAATGTACCTATTCGAATATACTTTACAGGACTGCCTATGTATAATATATGAGTAACAATTAAAATATTGTATTCACCTGTTTGAGTGTCTTGTCTCATAGGAGTAGATACACGTACTACGCTACCGTTGTGTTCAACTTTTTGTAACAACTTCCCTGTAGTTTGGGGTATATTGACTAATTCTAGTCTAGCTGTATCTCCATGGAGTATTTTAATTTTTTGTATCATCTCTCGAATTTCATACCTGCGAATTAAAAATATTTAACTGTTATAAAATGAAAACAGAAATGATATGCAGGATAGACCTAGAGATTAAGTTTTGGGCATGCATCTCACATCCATAATTATTTCGGTGTAAGACTGCAGAGTGCAGTGTGGTTAAGCCTAGCTTATTAATATTTTGATGGTTTATATATTTCAAATCCTCGTAAAAGTGCACGTTGAGTACAGTATCTTTCAAACATTACACCGAACGCAGAAATTTCAATATAATACCGAAAAATGGTGGAACGACAAGCGTTTGTCGGTTCCGCGTCATGTGGTGCGGTAAATTTAGTCCGGCGACAATTGATTCTCGTCAAATTGTCGACGGATACGTACAATATTGGTAGGTACCGGAATAAACGACGGGACACGGCGTTTGTCAACATCAATTATGGTTGTTTACTCGTAATTCCAGATTTAGATAACTTAGATTGAAATGTGGTATATTCAAGAGGTGTGTTGTACTATACACATTTTGGGAAAATTTTTAATTTTTACCCTTTACGCTGTACGCAGTACAATACATATACTTTTAGATTCTAAGCATAGCGAGAAACATTGGTTTTGCAATGATTTGTTTTTTTTTTTTTTTTAATGTATGTGTACTTACTCTTTTTGAGGTAGAAGAAGTTATGAATAAGAGATTTCGATTAAAGAGTATTTAGTTTAGAGCGCATTCGTTCTAGTCAATAGTTTAAAGAGGCCATTTTAAATTGGAAAATTATATAATATAGCTAGAAACTTGATATTTTCAGTAAATATGTGCTGTAAGTATTGACGTCATATAAAAGATATATCAAAATGTTTTGACCAATTTTTAATAATTTTTAAGCGTGTATACTGTATATATATATATATTTTTTTTTTTTGGTAGGAGTGTAATAGGAGTTTTCAGGAAATTTCGTTCTAGTTAGGTAGTACTTTTTCGATTTTCCTTGTAGTTTTCTTTAATGAAAAAAAAATCCACCAAAAATTGTTGGAAATTGGAAAATTATAAATTATAATAAGTACCTATGAGGAACTTAAAATTTATACCATTATCTACTATAGCACTATATTGATGTGGTAGACAATTTCAAACTTTTTTGACTATTTTTCAGTAATTTTTATAAAACTTTGAAATTTGATTTGATTATGTATTATGTATTTATTGAGTTACAAATTTACTATAGTTGGTATTTTAAAAAGGTCAAATTTCGATTTTGTCAGTAGTTTAAAAAATCATCGAAAATAACGGTTTATTATTGTTGTATAAAACACACACTTCTGCGGTGGCGATGGTGGTGTTGGTGGCATATATTATTACTGGAGCCTTCAAAGTTTTTTTATTTGAAGGCCATATGAAGAATTAAACGCACTTAGCGGGCCAAAATTATATAAACACGAATTATTTAAAATTTTATAGAATATACAAGAATTAAAATATATATATATATATATATTTTTGATTAATAATTTTACATAGTTTGTGTTTACAAAAAAGCCAATTTCGAAACCCATTCACAATCTACTAGGTAGTAAAAACAATGGTCAATCTTTTAAATTAAAAAAAATTTTAATTTCATTTTTTATCTCAAAAAATCGATAGTAATATTGTATTTATCAAACATTCGAGTTGTTTAATTGCAATTTAGTTAAAATATGTTTTCTATATTTATAATATTGTCTGTTAATTTATTTTAACTGTACGCCACCAGTAAAATATCTTAAAATCGATAGTAGTAATAGCATTGGTGTCAAATTTGATACGTTTATTTAAATACAAAAAAAAAAAAGAAAAAAAAACACGCGAAACTTATATTGAAATCGAATAAAATGTTTTGTTTGGAACGAAATACTATGAATAATGCATATGGAGGGTATAGAGTAGGTACCTACGTACACTGCATATATATATAGATTATAAAGTCTAACTTTCATTAATATTCAGGATCAGGATATTTCTGTCTATATTTATTTGGATATACTAGTATACTGGTTTATCGTATATATTGTATAATGACGGAGAACCTGTGCTGCAAGTACAACAAAGATGGCTACATGGGAGTTTTAACCTCCCCCAAATAGTCACTCAAAAATTCAAAGATTTAAATTCCGATTTTGTAACTACCTAATGAAAACAGTGAATATATAGTGTATACATGTTATTTTCATTACTATATTAGTAACGAAAGTAAATAAAACTAAGAAAAAATTTAAATAAATTCAAGGAAATGAAAATTTCGAGGAAAAATTCTTAGTAAAATTGCTTACACAAAAAAATGTATTTACCATTACACACTATTTTTTTGTAATTTGTACTGCACATTTGCACTTTAGTTATACTATTGCACATTTTGCGTGTACACTAAAATAGTGGCTACATATATATATAAGTATTAATATGTAATTGATATTTTGAATTACGGTCTATTGTTTCTAATTTGTAATTCGAGAGGAACTTTAAGTTGACAGGAATACAGGACGACTATGTAGGTATAGGTACATAATATTATTGTATACAATGTAAACCTGTTCTCAGTAATATTTAGGGGTGTGTTTTCGACACGGGCATTTTCGACACATATTATCCAATATTCATCCCTCCCCCCCCTCAATTAAATATCTTGTAAAAAACGGCCGTCCGGGCGTCGGGTATTTTACCTGAGGATACCCAGAAAACACAGTTTCAAAAATGATATGACACAGTAACCGAGGACGAACAGGACGTCGGCACTCCTGCGTATCCACGCCATTAGCGCCCGTTCGCAGCCAGGATAGTTGTAGCGGTACGAGACGAGCCGGCACTTGATCGGCATTTCCTCCATGTTGTCGTGCTCTTCGGTCTGCACCGTCGTCCACACCGCCGCGGTCGTCGTCTGCTGCGGCCAGTAGTCCCTCCGGAATGGCGACGCTATCACCTCCGGTTTGTGGTAGCAACAGCTGTCCGGCAGCGCCGTCGTATAATCGGCGGCGATGTGCTCCACTGCTGCAATGATAACACGGAAAGCGTTACAAAATATTTATAGGCGACGGCCGTGTGTATATATAGTATCGTTACAGTTGGTATTAGTGATGGGCAAATTCGGTCTTGGTCTTGGTCTTGCAAAAATGCAAGACCAAGACTGTACTAGAGCTAGCAAGACCAAGACCAAGACTTATAAGTTATAATGCAAGACCAAGACCAAGACTTGACTGCAAGACTCTTGCAAGTCTTGCTTTTAAATAAAATAAAAATTAATGAATTAAACACGTTATTTATTACATTTTTTTTCTTGGTATACATTATTTATAATTCCACACCAAATCGACAGATTTCTCGTAATGCAATCATCAATATCCTATTGTAATATTTTCGGAAATGATTATCGTTTATCGAATATATGGATAAACAGATATTCTACTATTTCTTGAAAGTTCGGTGTTATCGAAAACAGTCAATTACACAGATACCTAATTATTTTTTGTGAACGGAGGGGGGAATTATCCCCATTACTCCCTGTATCCCCCCTTGTGTACGTAAAATTAAATTATTTATTCTTATTTATAACTTTGGTAAAAAAAAAAATCAAGGCTGCAAGAATTTTGCAAGACCAAGACCAAGACCAAGACCTAGATTCATTCAACAAGACCAAGACTGACTTCTACTGAGTCAACAAGACCAAGACCAAGACCAAGATTGAGTTAACACGACCAAGACCAAGACCAAGACTGAGTAGACAAGACCAAGACTGCCATGGTCTTGGTCTTGGTTTTGCTTTGTGCATCACTAGTTGGTATATCAAACGCATACATAATATACCGCTGTGCAATGCGGTTCTTTAGAATTCGTTAGAAAGTTTAAATGCGAAAAACGCATCCTCGAAACCGGTAGATTTGAGAAACTAAAATTAAAAAAGCCGGTCAGTATGGGGGGGGGGGGTGGAAGCACTTCGCTCGTTGGGTATCAGTGGGGGTGGATGTACTCCGCTTGCTGTACAGGACACTTTTGGTGGATGTATTGTATTTGAAAGCAATGATAATAATCATTGCATACAATAAAACGATTCTGAGCGTATAGCTTCGGTGTAGTATACATAACTCTTAATATTAATTATATACCTACTCAGTACCTATGTTTAACATTACATCAAAGATCAAATATAGAAATAAACATGATCTTAGGAAATTACGAAGAAATTAAAAATCTGAATTTAACGAAATCGTATTTTTGCCGTTTTTTCGTTATTTTTTGGTAGATTTTCCTTATGCATTAAAAAACTGTTGAGAAAATTGAAAAATGACCTCATGAAAGTACCAACCAGATGAAATTTGCTACAGGAAACCATGTAAGCTTGTAAAGATCTGAGTACTCCTTCTGGTAGTAGATTTGTTAACAGAGAAAAAAAAAATAAAATGAACATCATTATTAAACCATTAGCTCCCTCTCTACGCTCAGAATCTAAAATATAAACCGAGAGTATCTACGTCTCATAACCATTTAAGAGGACGCTGCACCAATGATATTCAGTAGCAAAAACACGTCCAGGAAAAACATACGAAACTACCCTTTTTAAAGGAATTTCAGAGTTACAACACCTGTTATAAAGTATAAAGAATAATATTTTGGAGACGACTTTGTGGGCATTTTTAAAAATATTAAACAGTAAAAAAGTTTATGTCAATGCTATCACCTCCGGTTTGTGATAGCAACAACTGTCCGGCAGTGCCGTCGTATAATCGGCGGCAATGTGGTCGACTGCAATGATAACACGGAAAGCGTTACAAAATATTTAGCCAACGGTTGTGTAGTGTATATCGTTACAGTTGGTATCAAACATATATAATATACTGATCAGATATTACATTTCACTAATAAGATATTATTATGCAAACTACAAGACGATTCTTAAAATTCGTTAGAAAATTTAAATACTTTTTTTTTTTTATTAATGTAATTATTTAAACAAACGAAACTGCCCTTTAAAGGGATTTTAGAGTTACAGCACTTATAATAAAATATAAAGAATAATATTTTAGAGACGACCCCATCGGGATTTTTCAAAATATTAAATAAAGTTTATTTCAAGAAAAAAAAAGTTAAAAAATCAAGTGTTTTGTACATACAATATTGAATAATATAATTAAAGTATCGTAAAACACATAAAGTAATACAAGATAGTCACAAAAAATTGTCATTTATTTATTTTATAATAGGCGTTTTTCCTTTAAAACCAGTTTAAATTGCCTTTTCGATTGTTTTTCACAAACATGTTTTTGAATAAATGTTGCGGTTTCACAACAATAAAAAGTGATACGGATATGATACTATTTTTAGATTACTTTTAAAATGTAGGTTAACATTATTCAAAAAATGTCTTAAAATTTGCCTGTACAGAACCCCTTATTAAAATGGATGGTGTGGCGTTCTCTTAATAGCTGATCATTAATCCATGGTATTTATTGATTAATTATGGTGCACTTGTATATATACAATTACGTTAATTATTTATTTTTAGGTTTCTATTTTAAATAGGTAATTGAAACCTTATATGCTCGTAGTTGTGTGTATAACTATTATTTAATTATACAGTTTAATGATATATTATAATATAGTATAGTATATTATACGTTGTATATACTATATAATTAAACCAAGTTTAGCTCGGAATTTTTTTTCGAATGCATTGATTCTATATTAAAAATAACAATATAGCTAAAATATCCATCCCAGTATAGTCTATTTGAATCCGTGACTTACTCAATATATATGTACTTGAACTACGCGCTTTTATCACATTATTTCTCTAACAATAATATTCTAGATGATTCTTAAAATAGTTAGAACTTGGATGATATAAGTATGAAATATCGAAGAATAAAAAAAATGAATATTGTGCGGAATTCAAAGGACAACGACAATTCTAAAAAATTTTTTGTCAATCAAAATTATGTTTTTTTTTTTTTATAATAAACCCTGTAAGTACTAAGTTTCTAAGAAAATAAATATTCGTGGGAGGGAGGTATTTGAGTTGAAATTCTAATTTTTTTTGATTATTAACTTTTTATTAAAAAATTTAACCCTCTAAAAATGTTATTAATGAGCATAAAAAAACTTTTCAATAATTTCTCGATTGAGTGTACCTGCTAATAAATGAATAACAAAATATAAAGAAAATAATATGACAGACAGGAAATGATAACAAAATACGAATTATTGAGACTTGAATTTTTAGGTAGCTTTTTAAATAAGCCTAGGCCTTGACAAGCGTATTTTGTACACTTTCGTTAAAACAACCTTGAATAAATGAATAAGTACGGTTGAAATTATTATAATCAACGTTAGATTTGGCATCTATCAAAGTGGAATCAAAAAATAAAATATCAGGTTGTATTATATACCTACTCGTTCACACTATCATTAAACTGTCAATTTCTACTATTTTTGGTTTCCGTTAAAATTACATACTTTAAAATTATTACTGTTGACAAAATAAAATATTTCCTACTTTTTTTCAAAAACTGTACGACCTATATATCAGGCTATAAGTACTATTATTAATATTAAATGTTATCTATATACTTTCGAATGTTAATGTTGTATAATATAATGTATATTTGATATTTTTTGGCAGAAGTCGTGAATAAATATTTACAAATATATAGGTTCCTATTTTACCTTATTATTATAGGTAGTTGTTGAATATAATGTAACTTAAGTCATTTATTTAATGTACAAATGTAGTGCCTGTTATAAGACTATATTTTATATGGATGCTTTTTGAGTTTTATTAAAAAACTTAAAATAGGCAAAAATTAAAATATATATTAAAATAATTATGATAGAAACATTTGTTTTCAAAATTCTTAGTATGAATTATTATGTGACGTACATTTTTTGCGTACATTTTCCACAAAAATGGAGAAATATGGATAAAATATGCCATAAACACCAAAATATCCTCAACCTCTAAAATATGCTCCAATATGCAAAATGAAATTTTTCTATGAATTCTGTGATTGATAAATTACCCTTGCCCGAACTGCATACAGTCGGTTAAAATATGTAAAATCCTAAAAATTCGCTCTCTAATCATAATATATGTTATATAATCTATAACATAATTCTTGAAATTCTATACAAACATCAAATGTGTATAATATACTGTATAGCAAATATATAAATAAACAAATTTTAAATTAGAAGGTAGGTGTACAAAATAAGCAATTTAAAAGGTTGCAAACATTTTATAAAAAAAACTCAATAAAAATAAATACAATTTTTAACTTGAAAGAATTACAAAATATTAGTAAATTATAGATTCTGCATAAGCGGAGAGTTTTACAATAATTTATGTAGAGTAAATTTAAAGAATACGTATTTAAGCTTAAATGAAAACCTTATCTATCCAAAATTATTGTTATAAATAGGAAAAATAAAATTTTTTTACGAATTTCGGTACCTAATTCACAACAAAATTGGATAATAGGACAACTACCGAAAATAATGGAAAATTATTAGATATAAATCAGGGAATAATACTACCAATTTGCTCAAAATTGTGTTTTGAATTAATTAATACCTATTTAAATATCTATTTCATACAACAATCCTAATATAGATTCCATATCAGATAATTGCTAAAAATCACAAATATATACAAAATTAAAAAATTAGTTTCCAAAATATCAAGAGGGGCATGGCCGTTTCAAATTTTACCAGAGGGGTCAGCCGCCCTCTCTTGCCCCCCAGTTTACGCCTACGTCAGACAGAATAATCTTGGTGGATGTATATTGCACTTGAAAGCAACGATAAATCATTGTATTCGAAAAAAAAACGATTGTGAATGAAGCTAAGTATAATTATTACTACCATTTATATAATTAAAAATTCAGTTTGTGCCTATTCACAGTAAGAACAAACCTAACAACACATCTAAATTACTGTAGTAATTATACATTCGTTATTATTTGGTGTCAAGATTGATCTATCCGTTTTGTATTATAAGTTTTTTTCCGAGTTGTTTTCTACCTGATTATACCAATTTTACGAAATTGTAATTTTACTGTTTTTACGTAAATTTTAGTAGTTTTTTTTCTAACGTACCTATTAAAAAACTATTGAGAAAATCGAAAAATCAGCTCTCTAAATCAGTGGTAGGTACTTTTTTGTATATGCCAGCCAATGCATTTTAATAATTTTTCTTGTGACCCAACTGCCGTAACTAAAATTAAAAAACCCAGAGAAGCACTTCGTACATCGGGTAGTATATATTATGTAAACTGTAGAGGTTGTTGTTCAATTGTCCCTACTACGGTTTTTGGACAGGATAATATATTATTATTATTATTATTTTAAATTTCAAAGTAATACGATAAATCATTGCACTCGAAAAACACGATTCTGCAGTGTATTTTTTTCTTTTTAGGTGGAAAATTTAAAAATTTTTTTTCTGTAAAACAAACTATAGAATTTATTTGTTATCAAAAAAGGTATTTTTGAAATGTACTTATTTTAAATATAATATATTAGCTGTCATACTCGGCTACGCCGGGGATTTTAATTTATATTTCCCTTTAAATTTATTATGACAAATTGTGTTAATATTATATTTATATATTTTATTTTATCATTATTTTTGGTGTTAAATAAAAATTAAAACCCATTTCTCCACTTCCCCATCGAAAAAAATGGGTAGTTACATCGTATAAGTATGTATAATATTATAATATTATGGTGTATGTAGTTGTACACTGTATAAAAAGTAGTTTTTCTTCAAACTTGTGAAACTACTGGAAAAATTTAAAAATGTCATGTTCAAAGTCCCAACTAGAACAAATTTTCTATAGATAACAGATGTACACATTACAATATTCCTACTCGCCCTACCCTTCCAGTCGAAAAGTTGCTCGCAAAGTAATACGAAAATAAAAATAAATATATTGTAAAATCAATAGCTTTCTCGCTCCACTCAGAATCTAAAATAGAAGCAAATTATATAAAAATATTGATTTTTAGAGACTCAAAGCCACTGTAAGCAACCCTAGTTGCACCTTTTACTAATAAATATATTTTTTGGCGTTCCATTCAATATTCTTCATGACCCATAGTTTGAAAAACATTTCTCTGAAATACCAACTAGATGCAATATGCTACCTGAAAATGGGTAATCATGTAACCATAGAAATAAGTCTTCTGGTCAAAAATGAGTTTACAGAGAAAAAAAATAAACATCATTCACTAGCTCCCCGTTACGCTCTGAATTTAAAATCATAATACTCGTATGTATACAATTCAAAACATTTTTATATCATACGTCTGTATAGTATTTTTGTTGATAAAATAATATTAAATACTGAGAGCAATTTTAATGTCACTGAATTTTTGAAAATAAATTAAGACAAATACAAATAGAGACGTGTTCACAGCAATTTATAACTATTGAACTATTATAATAATTTTAAAACTGAAAAATTAAAATTAAACGTTCAAAATCACTCGTCAAATATTAGAAAAACATGACAGTTGATGAATGGAAAGCATGAATTATTAGTTTTTGAATGTGATGATCTGTTACATAGGTACCTATCTTTGATTTCAGATTTAAAATAACAATATAGAATTACAACACGCCGAGACGAACGAAGGAATATAAACGTCAAATATATAGAAATCGATGTAAACATAATAGGTGTACCTATAGGTACTATATCACATTTTGTCATTCTCAAGTAATTCATAAATATAAATTAACATTTTTCTAATTCAGTGTAGTGTGACTGGAAAAAAAAAAATGTTTTTCCATAAACTTTTGACGTAAAAAAATCTACGCTATTATTGTACAATATTTGTACAATCAATTCATTGTACCAATATATAGTCGTATTTTTTCAAAAAAATTTTTTCGTTTTACTCTGATATAAATTCACCATCCTATTGAATACCTAATGTTATATAATTTATAGAATCTGTGATCTTGTGAAATATACCCACGTTTGTGATTCGTCCACTACAATGTATTTAATGTAGAGTATTCGTTAAGCAAATGGTGACAATTTGCGTATTTAATATTTTCTATTTATTTATAAAAACAGAAAATCAATTATCGTGATTAAAAATCTAATGAAATGATATAGCACTAGAAATATAGCGATGTAATATGAATGCGACTATTGAAGTTATGAAGTTTGAAAACAAGTTTATTATTTTCACCCTTTATGCGATAACTGCTGAATAATTAAGTTGTTACATTTGGGGGTACCCATTTATCTAACGTAACTGACATTATAATAATTAATAGCATTGTTTGCTTAACTACTATAGAATTTGTAGCGAAATCGTAAATTAATTACAGTATTTAGGTTTTTGAAAATATGTCATATCCACATATAGTTGTACTATTTAAAAGGTTTAAGTGGGTTTGGTAAAATTATAGACAGTAAACACTTATAAACATATTGCGTATATAAAGTAGGTACACAGGATGATTTTTTTTTATCATGAGCCAGGCTATATCTCGGGAAGTATATATAAATAATTTTTGTGAAATTTTTTTCAGAAAGTTATTTAAATATAGGTATTTGATTCTATATTTTTTGGTAAATTAAACTTTTTATTCCCTTTCCTTGTTTGTTAAAATTATATCAAATTTCGATTTTCAAATGGCAATCTATGATCTAAATTATAAATTCTTAAAGAATATATTTTTATGAGAAATTACACGTTTTAATGTTTCAAAAATAGGTACGATAATTATTTCTCGAGTAAATAGCGTGGAGAAGTATAAATTGTAATACGTCATTTTTAACATTTATTACGCGTGATAGCTATTACAGCACTTCTCCATTTTGTGCACTTAAATGCCAATGCTTATTACTCGGGAAATATTCATCGAATTTCAACAATCAAAATGTGAAAATTCTCATATATTCCTTAAAAATGTATATTTTATTAATTAAAATTTTCAAAAAAAAAATCGTCCTGTAAAGTATGTGTAGTAATTATAGTAATTATTAGAAATGGGCGATACCAGAAATGGAGATAATCTATGTTCATTTTATTTCATTATATTTATAAGTCAATACAATGTTTATTTTTAATTCATAGTTCTAGCAAATGAGTTCGGTCCGAATTTGTTTCCTGAATAGAATGTTAAAACATTTTTTTTACTTCTAGCTATGGCCATTGTTACATTTATTTTTGCTTTTTTTTATTATTTTTTACCTATACTCATTATCACCGTGTGTACTCACACATGATAACATCGAATTCTTACTAACTATATAGTATTTCAATTATTTCAATACTCGATACTTGTCTTGAGTATTAAGGAAACGACTAAAAGTAACGCTCATATTTAGTTATTATTCTCTATTCATTATAATAATGTTTATCAATTATCATTAATGTGAAGTTGATTCTACAAAAATTAGAAACATATATGCAAACAAATTATAGCGTAAAAACAGTGGTGGGCTATGAACTAAATTGGACCCAAGAAAACTTTTAGTTTCTTGAACATTTTATAATTTAAGCGTATGTATTCATGTCTGCTAAAAATGTATTCCAAATTTTTTTTGTTTTACTATAGGTATTTGACTAAAAGTTCAACGAAATTTTGTTATAAAGCCATGTCCAGACCAAATTGTTAATATAATATTACCCGCGGTGGTCGGTGACAAAATATGTTTTCAACAAAGTCGTTAAATCTTTTAAATAATTTTTTGTTATTCAAATCAAAACGTTGTACGGAAATAACATTGTGAATACCGATGTTACAGCTTGAGCCGAGTGACCGAACAAAATGTAGAAAGTGTAATAAGATAAATACTGTAATTTTCTGTTATAAATGAAGGTAGAATTTTTCCAAAATACGAGGATGGGCCGATGAACAATGAATGGTTTTTAGTATCATATGTAATTATTTTCATAATCCCGATCAGTGGCAACTGTGGTTTATTTTTTTCCGTAATTTCTAATGACGGCGTTCTTCAGACGAACGGTTCAAATTGAAGTAGTCCACGTCGAATGTTCAGAATAATTAAAAATTAATAATAATAATAATAAAACGAGTTTTAAAGCGTGTTTCACATCAGATTCTAGTTAAATTCTGTCTCAAAATCTAACCATGCCATCATGCATCAACGAATGCGATTGCACATCGCTACAGAAAGTACACGTGAGTATCTACGAAAAATATATATATATGGGAGTACCTATATGTGACTACATTCATTATACAGTTCGGTCAGTACCGTGCGATATTTTAGTTATTATACGGTACACGAGCTGAAAATGCAGTTGCCATTATATTATATCATATTTGTATATGAGGATATGCGTACGAATATTTAATGTGGTGTTTATCGATTAAAATTGTCTTGGAATTTTATGCTTTGTAAATGCATTGTCGCCATAAACATTTATATTTTATCGATGAGCTTGAAAAATGCATACACAAATACACATTTAAATTATTATTAATTATGATGTACCTATATAGGTACAATATATTATAGTGTACATGACGCGTCACGCAGCGGCAACTTTAGGGGGGGGGCAGCCCAAGGGGTCATAGCCCCCCTAAAATTACAAAATATGTAAATTATTACATTTTTTATTACACAAATACTACACAAATTTAAAAAAAATTTTTTGTATAATGAACATAATGAGCAAAAAAAAAAAAAAGTCATCAACTAAATTGTGACTCCTCTCCCCCAAAATTAAAAATGCTAGAGCCGTCACTGACGACGTCACGTGTTATGCGTAAGTCCCACTCAATCGGATGATCGATTCAACGGATTTGGAAAACGTGAAGACCGTGCGACTGTAGGGCTTACAAACGAGACCGTGTTTAGGACTTACAGATTTGGCTGCAAACGAGTTGTATGCCAACGGTAGTTTTTAATAGTAGCGTGTTTCAAATGTTCGTCAGTTCTATAATTTACTAATTACAATATATATCAGATAAGAGCGATGACCAAAATTGGTACTTGAGATTTGTATATTAAAAAAAAAAATCAAATTGGTTAATGATTCTTTACTTTAAAATTTAACGAATATGAAAATTTTTGTGTAATGAAGTTAATAACATTTTTAAAGCACGCTTACAACGTTATAATGCTGTAGTCAGTCATAACTCCTAAGCATAGACATACGAATATTAACAATATACCAAGACGTTACAATGTTTGTATATTGTTTACATAATAATATGTGGTCCGAAGTTTGAAAACGTGAAGGAAAGTATCATCTGGTAGAAAATTCTTTTATATATTTTTAATTACCGGACACGAAATTGGTACAGACTAATTATTAACTGTATGAGAAACAAGTAGTTGTTTACGTTTGTATCTACGGTAGGTAATATTGCGTAATTTGTGGGAGTTTGTCCTCTCTCCATGTCTGTACCCATCCCTCTGACTTGAAAATCTTAGTTTGCCAAATTTATTGTTACCAATACTCTTTTAACACATCTCTTAGTTGGTATCCTTTTTTTTTTTTATAATTTTTTTTTTCAAAATTCATTTTCCGAGAAACTGTTAATTTAAAAAAAATGTAAATCTGTTAAAAAAGCACGTTAATTTTTCTACATTTTTTTCATGGGTGACTTGATATAAATAAAAACAGAATTCCTATATACGACATTCATTTTTACAATTCACCAAATGTTTATATCGTTGGTTAAAAATATTTGATTAAAAATCACGTAATGCCTTGATCATTTATTTGGGAATGATGCATTTTTACTGCTAAAACGGCGCAGTATTCTTCCGAGATTTAATTTACACGCAAAAGAAAGTAGTATAGTACAATTTAACATACTCCTATTGTTATTGTGTTAAATTCGGTTTTATTTAAATTTTTTTATTCACAAAAATATAAATTTTTACTATTTTTTAACAAATAATATAATTACGAACGCCCAAAAGATTTTGATAAAAGTAAGTTATTTTAACGGTTTACGAGTGGAGTGTTTTCCTGTGATTACCCATAAAATGTATTTCATTTGAAAAATGTTGCACTTAACTATTGTTGAGTATAATGACTAGAATAGTGTTTCCGGGAACGAGAGGTATAATTATGAAAATTGTAATAAAATTATTTTGTGTATCTTCCATTGGTGTACAACACGTCGCTATTAGAAAATAAAATGTTGCAAAATTACCAAAAAAGTTTATTAGTTTAATAATTTCTGTAATAAATTGTATTTTGTTTGTCGTACCAAGTATTCAATATGGTCATAGTTTGTTGGCTCCGTCTGGCCACAACTGCGAATATAGGTACCTACGAAATTTACGTTCAGCGTTTGTACCACAACTCATATTTTTTTATCGGAGTAAATATTACGAAATTTGTGCAACACTAGATTGTTATCTATACACCGTAACGACGTTCTTTTTCCGAAATTTTAATATTGGAAAAAAGGACGACGGCACAGCATAATATTAATTAGCAATAGACTCTCTGATATTACGGAAACGACTGAAGCGCTGAACGTAAATTTCGCATATTGTCTGCACAGTATTGGTCGGACGCGAGACAACAACAATGATATACTTACCGGTTTACCTTCTGGTCGAACGTACTGGTTCGGAATTGTGGGGTAAAAAAAAAAAAAAAAAACCCCAAAAAAAAAAAACTCTAAAAACCGGACGATTCCCCCCCCCCACCCCCACCCTTACCGGGTCACGCGACACGCGCCCCCCGCGGGAGGAATCGTCGGGCCGGAAAACTGTCTCACCTTCCGGCTGCTGCACGGTGACGTTGAAAAAGTCTTGCGGCCCGTTGACGCCGCAACACTCGTGGTCGCGCTGCAGCCGGTCCCAGATGGCGGTGAACTGCTGGTCGCGGCCGTAGTCCCGGGCCAACCGGTGCCGGAGCGCCGGTTTCAGTTTGGCCACCATCTTGTCGTACCCGTACACCCAGTAGACGCCCAGCACGGCGTCGCCGACCAACAGGCCGAGCAGCAGCAGCCAGTAGACGTTGAGCAGCCGCTCGCTGAGCGACCGGGCGCCCAGGAAGCCGACGATCTGCAGCACGGTGCACTGGACGAACAGGGCCGCGTACACGTACAGCAGACTGGGATGGCACAGGTCCAGGCCGGGCACCAGGTGCCGCCGCTGGTCCGCCACCACCAGCTGGTAGGCGATCACCACGAAACACACGACGCACACCATGAGCACGGTGTTGCACGTGTATATCCAGATACGGTAGTAGCGCATTGCCCGGTGTGCCGGTGAATGGGATACCGTCATCCGAACGGTAAAGCACTCGAATACGTCAGCGGCCAAGTGGTGCTGGATCAGCATAACGGGCATCATGGGCGCAACTTCATCCGCTCCGTGTGGAAATAACCGCCGCCGTCACCGCTGCAACGACACGAAATCAAACGCGCACGGATGAGAATAATAATAATGATAATAATAATAATAATAATAATAATAATAATAATAATAATAATAATAATATTTCGTTTCTTTGTCCATTTCGTCGGTTTTGTGCCGGTAACGTCTCCTAAAGGTACGGTTTGGCTATAGCGACCGCGATCGCGATTTACTTAATCAATGAAATTAAATGTACCTGGTTTAGAGCTATAGCGACCGCGACCGGCACAAATATCGACTGCAAATGTCTGAGTCAAATCGCGGTCGCTCAGCGACTGTTCAGGTTATAAATAGATTATTTGGTTTATCATAGTGTAAAGTGCGCAACCTGCGCCAAAATAGTATGATAACGCATATCAAACAGTAAACATTTTAAATATTTGTATATTCATTACCACCGTTGCCGAATTCGTCATTTAGTAGCAGTCGCTGTCGCTCTAAAGAAAACACTTTGGGCGACTGCGACTGCGATTAATTTTCAGTCGCGGTCGCGGTCGCTATAGCCAAACCTAAGCAGGGCCGACATTTCGAGTGTACGATTCGGGGCTACTATGTGTATAATATGTATAATACACAAAGAGTGATACAATTAATTAGTACAACGCGAGATCGCGACAATAATCAGAGAATATATTATTATTAACCGTTCGTCTTATTCCTACAGAAAGACCGGTGTGGACAGCGTAAACTCGTCGAGTTGTCTTAGCCGCGGGGTCACCGTATTTTACGTTGAAAAAAACCGGGACAAAAAAGATAAATTATACTATAGTATTGAGTAATAAAACTGCCACCGTCCAAATACTCAACAAATTTTTTTTTTTTTATTTACTCCGTATAAAATGTAATTATACCTGAACACTTGATCTAATCAGACACGCGATCCTATTTTCCGATCAAATATTTTTCGTCGGGAAAGTTCTTTTTTTAATTTTATGATTTTTATTTGTTTTTATATTTTTTCAAAAATTCGATGTAGTTGTCAAAACTTAGTTTGATTATTATTCTGTTATTATTACTAACTGCTGTAAACGTGTCAAATATCATCCGTAACCTTAAATTTGTCCATTCTATAGTACCCTCAATATTCATCAACGAGAACACGTGTCCTACTGCTGTATTTGAATCAGGCCAAGTAAAAGAAAATTCAACGTCCATCTATATTGCTTTTAAATTAAGTTCATTAAAATGTATAAAAGTTAATAAGTGATAACCAATGATCTTCGAGAGTAACGTTTTTGAATTTGACATTTTGTTCTTTAAACAATTTTTTAAATATTTTAAACGGTTTTTTTTTGTCAATACTTATTAACATTACAAATTTAATTGATAAAATTAATATTTATTTTTATATAATTCCAAATAATAACTGCATATTTTGGAGTGAGTGTGTATAATATCTATGGTTATGTGAAAATAGATATGTAATTCTATCAATTATATAATTTTCAAACATGTTTTTCTGTAGTACAAATTGAAAAATGTTAATATTAAATATCGAAGTGGGATTCCAGGAAATTTAGCCGTCCCTAAACGGAATGCTCTAAATCGGTAATGTTCCAGCTAAACCGGGACATATGGTAACCCTATTTTAGCATTCTGTGTAGGGGATGATTTTGACCATATTATGAGGCGTGATGATGTGTAAGTTGGAAAAGGGAGTGGTTTCTAGTGTTGTGGGCGGGAACTATATATACTAATATAACTATAGGATATTTTAGATAGGAGGTCTGGTGAATTAACGGAGCCGTTAAGAAGAGATTTTATATAAGAATTGTCAGCGTCGATTCGACGGGAGGCTAAGGATGGAAGTCGGAGGGCGAAACGAACAGGAGAGTAATCGTGTTGAGGATGATGAATTTTTAGGAGGAAAGCGACATAAGATAAAATTCTATTTTGGACTCTTTCCATTCGGTTGCCCATCACGGGCTAGGTAGGGATGCCAAACCACCACCCCAATATTATCATCATACGTCATATTATAATGGTCACCGTAAACGGCGTGTAAAAACGGGTTAACGTTTTTCGGGTTTCGTGTTACGGGTTTGAACCAGTTTTCACATTTTTCCGGGTTCCCGGTACGTGGTTAAAAACGGTTTCAAATTTTCGGGGTTAATTTTTTAAGTTTCAGGTTTAAAATATTTTTGTTTTTGTTTTTTTTTTTTTCGAGATTCCAATAAAAATTGTTCATCAAAAATTGATATCAGAATATATCTGTTTCACATAATATAATCTGTCAGTTGGACGTGACAATTTAATTTAATTTAATTTCATATGTGATAACTTAAGTGTTATCATATATGTATATATGTATTTAAATTGTCTCGTAAATCGTGAGCCGGGATCCCACGGCGCGTGCAGTGCATGTAAATAACCCGCAATGTTCTCGCGTGTCTGTGAGATATCTGATTAATCCGACCGCCTCCCAGTTTTTTTTTTTCTGTTTAGTGTGAACAACCCATGTTTAAGTGTATTCATCGTATTTACTCGCGTAAATTCATTAGTTAAAAAGGCACCTGATACACTAAAACGGAATTATGGATTGTACTGAATCACAATTTGCCGTTTGTGCAGCTGCATATTATGTCATAATTAATGGACAAAAACATTGATTGTGAGACGAAAAAAAAAAAGACGATATTGGATTAATGAATACCATAAAAGTCCAATACGTTTCATAATTTTACATACTTATTATAGTCTATAATACTAACTATATACTAACTGATATTTGTACCTATACAGACTGAAAATTAAATCAGAAAATGTGTATAAACCACGGTTATACACAACTATTGGCTGTGGTATAAACCAGGGTTGTAACGTATAATACGACGGTATAGTATAAAATACGTATTATACGTACGCATAAAACGTATAAAACTCTTAATGTTATACGTTTTATACTGTTATGATACAAAATTAATGTAAATATTTTATTTTTACTACGCTTATTGCATGCTTCGTCTTATCCAGTTCAAAGGCAATAAATATAACATTAAACATGGTATAATAGAAAAATATTATAAAGGAAAAACTGGAGTATTTCAAACTTTATTTGAATAGGAGTCATTAACAACAAATGCATTTTGGTCTTTTGCTAAAAATGAGCACTCAGAACTTTATTGTTCGGCACATAAATTACTTAATATTCCTGCGACAAAAATGTCAGAGCCCATCAAATGAATATTAAGTATTACTTATAGTACTATTATCATTACATTACATTAATATTATAATCAGTAATTATAGTTTGAATTTCAAAATTTGAGGAAAAGGCTGGTAGTCAAATATGTTTTATATTTATTTATATTAATTATATTTTATTTAATTTGTATTTTATCTTTGTTATATTACTTATATAGGTACCTACATAATATGTAATATAATATTATGATACTTAATAATATTAATTATTAAATATAAGTTTCTAAGGTATTCTCACTATTCTTTTTCTTAGTACATACCTACGGCTTATTTTTTATTTAATAGTAAGAAAAATACAATTGAAAATTGCAAAAACAAAAAACCACTGTTTTATATATATTCTATTTTAATTTAAAATAAATTAATTTGAAATATTCACATTGATATATAATATAAAATGCAGACATTTTTTTTATACGTTTTATACATTATATACGTTTTTTTTTTTTTTTTTTTTAAACGTTAAAACGTTTTATACGTTTTATACACCTATATTATTATCATCCCTGGTATAAACAAAGAAAATTGAAATACTGTAACCTCGTGCCGTGGGATTGATAAGACGTGTGACACAGAGACCGACAATCTTCGGTAAAACCTTTCTTACAACCACGCAATAATTGAAGTGCCGAGAGAGGACTTAAGAGGACGCAACACCAACGAAAAATCTACCTATAAGAGTGAAAAACCTGTGGGACTTTGAAAAGTCGGAATTCAATTCTGAAAACTGTTTTAAATTCATCAGTTTGTCTTCTAGGGATCCATTGAGGCGTTTATTTTGATTTAAATTTTTTAGCCGTGTTGTTTATCATTAAAAATCGCAATTTTTAAACATTGATTATATTTTCATCTGTAATAATAAAGAAAAATGACTTGATCCATCTCTAGAAGACAAACCGACACTTTAAAATCTGTATACAGATTGTAAATCTGACTTTCCAAAGTTCTACAATTTTATCACGCCTATTGGTCTTTTAGGCGGAAATTTCGTGATTACACAACAATAAAAAGTAATACCGCGGGTTATGGGTACGGTGCTATTTTTAGATTATTTTTAAAATGTACTCAAATAATTTTGAAATTATTAGATTTTTATTTTACATTATATTTCTTAAAAATTGCGGCCTCTTAAGAGGAGTACTCCACACCAATGATTTTTAGTAGTATAAACACGTCCACAAAAAACAAACGAAATGATCTCTTAAAATGATTTTAGGATTAAAACACTTATTATCAAATACATAAAGAACGATATTTTGTTATCGTCGTTATTAAAAATTTTAATTACTAAAAAAGTTAAAAATAACATTTTCTTATACATATAATATTGAACAATATAATTAAAATACCGTGAAACACCGACGAGATCGCTCCTAAAATATTGTTCCTTATTTATTTTATAATAGGTGCTGTATTACCTCTAAAATCATTTTAAAATACCTTTTTTTTCATGTTTTTCGTAAGCATGTTTTTGGAACACGTCTTAATTATATAACAACAAAAATTGATGCAGGTATAGAACTATTTTTAGATTACTTTTAAAATGTATTTTAAAATTTTTTAATCATTTAATTTTTCAAAATATTTCTTAAAAACTGTCTATACCGAACCCTTTATTAAAATGGATGGTGTGATCTTAATAGCGGATAATTAATCCGTGGGTATTCATTGATTAATTATGGTGTATTTGTGTATAAATTTATGTTAATTATTTCTTTTTAGGTTTCTATTCTGAATAATTGAAACCTTATATGCCCGTAGTATTGGTAGGAAAATTAGCGCTCACTAAACTGTAAATTGACGTGCACGTTGAACGTTTGTATAATAGCATAATATGGATGGAAATTTAATACTTAAAAAAAAAAAATATCTAATAAGATAAAACCATTGCGGTTTGGTCGTCGAGCGTTATTTATTTCGGTCCTTTTTTTTCGCCTATACGCAAAATTCCTTTCTACGAAGTTATATACGATCAATTTTGTACATAATTTATAGGGAATTTCGACGCACAGATCCGTGGAAGTAATAATTCGTGGGTCCGTTTTCGGGGGGTAATATTTCTAACTAGATACCATAATATTCTAGGAACGGACAACTGGCGTCCTGCCAACCCTTTTTATCCGGTCCGAGTGGACTTTTGATATTTTTGTCGTCTATCTCTATAATAACAATGTATATATCGATAGGTGAATTTTATTTATTTTGGAAAGTTTATCAAAATAAAATTATAATTTATATAAGTATTCCTATATTATATGTCTAAGAAATCAGTTATCGTATACACAAGTAATTTGTTTCACTTAGTAATAAAAAAAAACATTTTTTTTTTTAAAAAAAAAATTTGGCTCGTGATCATTTTAAGTTTCGAAAACTCTATTAAGTTGCCTCCACCCCTCATCTAGGATCTATACTATTTATATATATTATTATTATTGCCATTTCGTAATTTATATACAATTTATTTGCATACCATTGGTAATACAATTTAGATTATAATGCATTAACTGTTAGGTAAGTATTAACACAGCCAAGTATCCAGGATTTTTTTCTGGGAAAATTGCCCCTTAAAATCGATGGACTTTGCTCGGATATTATTATAATTGAATGGTGAAGTGTTTTTGAAAATTGTATAACGTAATATACTATTATAGTAAAATACACATACCCACCTACTCTGTGAACATTTCAAATTTTCAACCATTTTTCGGAATTATTAGGAAATAACTCGTTTTTTTTATTTTATTTTTTTTTTATATATATTTCTCTGTTTAGTTTTTCCTTATGCGTTATAACCCCCTCGGGTCCATCCCTAAGCTACGCGCCTGCATTTATCATTCATATATATATAACCCATAGTCATTCTGAACCATTAACTCGGGTCAGGAAAAACGTGAACATTTTCCAATAGTTTCAGAGAAAATCGTTGAATAAATTGTGTACAAGATAATACAGAGTTATCGGAACAACGACGTATAATTCGAATGTAGGTAATAAATGAATAACTCGAACGTGTGACGGGCATAATTTATATTTTATCTCATCATCATTTCACCGTGTCGTCTGCGCGTTGAAAACATTTTCGCGATTTGCAGGGTCTGTTTCACGAAAAAAACAAAAAAAAAAAACGTTATCCACATATTGTGACGAACATTTTCATGTTTCACAGAGTGCGTGAAATAAGTATTATTTTTTCACGGAAATAACGGGTCCAGTGAGTAATTGCGACGTAATACGTATACCCGTTTAACCTGCAAAACCAATACGCTTCAACGAAGATATAATATTATCAGTAGATATAGGCGTGCCCTTAACGACGTAGTATTTATAGGTTTTTACAAATTCTGTGTAGTGAATTGCGCCGAGTGGAATAGTCTGTTTAATTATTTGTATAAGCGACTTTTATGGTTCACATAAAATTTGCAAAAACGGGTTTTCTTGATAAATTTCGTTAGACGTTTTTCGTAATACTCTTAAACGCACAAAGGTGTAATAACCACTTTAAAGTTCAAGATAACAATTATTATCACGTGATTGCAGCTTGTTCGGGTTTCATATAGTGTTACTTATTTTCCACCCCCCCCCCCCCATTTTCTATATTATAGTCAAAACGAATAACAAGAGTGGATATTGCACAGGAATTATTGTCAGAAAAAATTCGTTTTATTTTGTGTAACGGATAAATTTACTAATGCATAATATATTTGTACCTATATAGGTAATCCAATCCAAAACGAAAAGTAAAATTGCCTTTTTGTTTACATTTTTTGAACATATATTTGCTAGTAACTAAACATTCTGAACTTTTCGATGAACTATTAAAATACATTATCTATGTGCATAGAATTTAAGCTTAAACTTTACAATTATTAAACTACTTACGAAGACTGCAAAAAAAAAAAAAAAATAAATAAATAAAAAATCGAACATTCTTCGAAGGTTCTTCGTAGGCGTAGGTCGATATTTTTGGTTAGACTATATTATGAGGGTGCAGAGTATGTATAGGTACTTGAACGAGACTTTTATCAAGTTTGAAAGACTTTAAAGATTTTAAGTGTAGCTTAGCTTACGTTTATGATATTTTGAGCATAAAAAACATATACAAAATATCTTTAGTTACAATGTATGTATATAGTGTGCTTAAACCAGAGATATCGCGTGAAATCTTAACACTTCAAAATTCAAAATGAATTAAAAAAAAAAAAAAAAAAAAAAAAACAAATATTGTGAAATAAGTATTGTACCTATTTTCAACTTGAAATGTGTGCGTTTTATAATATGCGATAATTTCGAAATATTAAATTAATTTTAAGTCTCGATATCATACTTACTCGTATATGTAGGGACTTAAAATTTAATTTATTTGAGATTTATTAAGTCTATAAAGTCTAAATGAGCAACTGTAAAATTTACATTTTATACATTTTACATTTACATTTAATGTCAGTTGAAATTTTAAGTATTTAATAGAAACTTTATTTTATTGGTAATAATAATTATGGTAAATAATGTAATTTTAAAGTCATTTGAACAATTTTACAGCTTTTTCAATTTTGGTAATAAACTTCCTCTATTAATTTTCCATCCAATTATACACTGGTGGAACTGTTGAAGCATCGTACTCTACTTAAAAGGAATTTAAGACCGACGTATTTACGATTTTACGGTTAATATTTCATTATTTCCTCAAAAAAGATTCAAAGTAGGTTATTTATTCTATACCAGCTTGTTTTGTTCGATAAATATATTGTATAAATCGATTAGATTGTACGTCCTCTAAAAATGATATAAATTGAAAGCATGGAAGTTATTTATAGGAAATAATAATACATATTATTTAATAATTTTGAAATCAAAATTATTGAATAATTAATTTTAGATTTAGTTGCATAGGCAAGTGAGAAAACTATATAATAGTCTCACAATATTATTAATTATTTTTCCCGTCTAAAACATGTTTTGACTATACAACTTTTCGGCATAATAAACCTATTGAAAGTGTAAACTAGCTATGCTTAGTTTTTTAAAAACAATTTTCTTGCGATAAACTTTCTGTCTTATTATATTAAAATTTACTCAAAATACAAATATAAATATTAATATAAATTATGAACGAGTGCTTTTAAATATAATAATAGCCATCCCAGTGGCGTCATTTGTACTGCGCAAGGTAAACATTTGCGTATTAAAAAGAAAACATAGTAATTTGGCCGGCCATTTAAATTTGGTTGACCGTGTAATAGGTAGTGGTTACTGCAGGCTTGTGCCTTTCAATGATCTACTTACAAATTCGAAAAATCATGAATTTTTTACCACCTACAAAAGTATAAAACAGGGAAGATCATGACTGCGCCACTGTTTACTATTTATATTGGAAAATAAGCAAGTATTTATTTTTATTTTTTGTGCTGTATATTGAAAATTCTAGACAGGATTGTGGCCTGCATAAAAAATGCGTGTTAAAAAAAAAAAAAAAAAAAAATTGAAATAACGCCACTGAGCCATTGGTCTTATAATTTAGTCGGGGAAAAAAACATTTTCTGTGTTAAAATGTAATTAATTCTGTCAATAATTCAATATTTCGAAGCGCTTACTTTTTAATTAAAATTCGAAAAATAATGTAGGTAATGTAAAGTAAACAAATAATAATGTAAAATCAATTTGTTTTCGTTGTTCGGTCGTTAATTTATTAAGCGACAAGACATTATTTTAATGTCATTTCGTTTAATGTCATTACGTTGAAAATTGTAACGCTAATGAATAAATAATACGTTTAATTGATTTCAAATTTAAAACCAATTGTTTTACGCGTCGTATAATGTTGATAAAATAATCATTTCCTCTATAAGAATAGTTGAAAACTTTATTCATGGGTAAACATAGTGATACTAGCATATTCAAATTATTTACAAGCCATTAAATGTTAAATGTTTCCCTATATAAATTACGAATGATGATTTACATCAGTTTTTTGAACTTGTGCTATTTTTTATTTACAAATGTCTTAAACAAATGTTTGAGCACGTTTATGAATCATGACATTAGAGGTTAAAATAATATGATAATTTTGTTTAATGGTTGAATATATTTTGTGGTATACTGTACTCACAGTGTCTTCAAAGGTTAGGTATATATTTATATCTTGAATTATTTTTATTTGTAAATACATTTTATCTAAGGTTATTTGTTTTTTTTTTTTTTTATGTATATTGTAAGACAAATATGCCCTTATTCGTAGTCTCATCAGTACCGTTAAAAATATCGATATTTTCGTTTAACACAGTTAATAAATAAGAATAATAAATTATACTCTAACCGTTTTGTCTAAATGTTAATGCGTTGGATTAATTTTCACGAAATTCTAAAGTAGATTATACTATTATAATTAAACGTACAAAATCAACGTTGTTAGCTAAATTGAACATTTCGTTGGCTCACAGCCCGATATTCATAAACATTCAGTTGTCTTGTAAATGTCAAAAATAAAAGCCCAACGTTTCTTTTAACCGTAGTGCAGTAATTTCAGTACATTGTTTTTTAAGTTAAAATATGACCATTTCTCGCAAGTCTTGGCAACTTAAACAAGATGTCTATTCTAATTTAATTAATATATAGTTCACGGAAAAACATTAAAAACGGGTATATTATGTTAATATTTTCAAGTTTTCTAAACATAAGTTTAGCCGTCTTATATTCCCGTCGTGTCCATCCATCCGTTCTATCGATTCGTTGTCATAGTTACTAGGGCGATTGTTGATTTGAAATTGATCGACCGCCCTTAAAATAAATTAGTCAAAACTGCAGAAACCATGAAATCTAGCGCATTCGAAGTGATTGGGTTCTACCGATGTCTCTCTTTACGTTTCGTCGCCATGGTTTTACCAATGTTAATACTTCCAATTTTTATTCGTCCCGCTAGTTTTAGGTTTCTATATGTATACGTTTAGTACAGGTTAAACAAATAACTGATTTAACATTTTTTTCATGGAATTATAATAGTTGTTTATTGTAATAAAGTACGTTTAGAAACCGGGAATTTAGCACGTTAAAATATAGTAGAGTGTCCGCTTTCCGGACTCGTTTATATTATTTTATTATTATCGTTATTGTCGGAAAAACTTTGCACTGAAATTTCGATCACGACGGAAAAATTATTGGGGACGGGACTTTTTAAATTTATCGTGTCGTGCCGCCCAACAATTAATTATCCGATCAGCGGGGGGGGGGGGGGCTGTCGTCTAAACGGATCATCCAGAAAACGAGGAGAAGGACGGACTACAGGCTTCATATGCGATTTTACCGGTATACGATGTATATATACGAGTATATATATATGTGACGTGAATGTCAAAAAGAATCTTGCACAAAGGAAAACCGTCCCATATATATATATATATATATATATATATAGTCTGAAACTTTAGTCATATTTTTGACGTTTGATTAAAAGTACACACGTAATATTATGAAACGCGTTCTTTTTTTTTTTTCAGGCAAGTTCTATATTTCATTATTGTCGTTATTTTTTTTATGCCGTTTCATGAAAACGAATCGTCTATATATTTATATAGAGGCGCTCGTCATCGTTTGTTTATACTGATTTGTAGGACGTAGACGTACATTTTTATTACATTTAAGTCGGACGTTCCGTTCCTTTTAATGACGTATCCACCGATGTTTAATTAAATTCTCGAAATAAACGGTGTATTGTCTTTCCTGCAGACGCGCGGTTGTCGAGCTTGCTTTCGAGTATTTATTAACTTATCCCAGTGAAAATAATCATTATCTCGTCCGATTCCGCGCCACACGCGCTACACCGGCTATTATTTTAACACGTTTATTTATCGCGCGTGTTTGCGACCGTCCGGACTACGTTTATAGTGCACATTTCAGACGGTTGAAAATATAAATTAAATTTACAGATTTCCGTTTCAACAGAGACCGCACACGCCCTTATACACGATATACTATTATGCGTATAGTTTATGTTGCACGCGAATTAGTGTCGCCGATCTTTTCGGGACAATAATGATCGAACTCGAGTAAAACATACATTTTTAAAGCATTTCCCATAAAAATACTGGAATGTATGCCAAAAATTAGTATTCGGGATGCAATATATATTCGCGAATGATTTGCGACAATGTATTATGTATATTTGTACATAGTATGTGTACAACTAGTATATCTTAAATGTTTGAACACATTAGTTAATCGAAAATATAAACGTTGGTAAATTGATGAAGATTACTGTTTTTTTTTTTTTATTATGCAATTAATATAAATTCAATTCGATCGAATCAAATTTTTTTCATGTCATTACATTTATTTAATACGTATAATTAAACGTTTGTTACATGCAGTTAAAATAGTAATAAATAATGTTACATAAGCGAGTCGAAGAAGCAAGTAACAAGTATGGATTGACAATCAATAGGAGCAAGACCAAAGTTATAGATTGAGCAGGAGTATTACCACACACCACTGTACTGAACGACTACCAGAAAGTGGACGAGTTCACGTATTTAGGTGCAATTGTACAAGCAGATGGCGGATCATCCAGAGAGATTAGACGCCGCGTTATACTTGGAAGAGAGGCAGTCAGCAGGCTAATACCAATTTGGAAGCTATATGGATTTGAAACATGGACACTCAAAGTTGAAGATATAAAGCGCATAAACGCCTTTGAAATATGAGCCTACGGACGGATGTTGAGAATCTGTTGCATGAAAGGAGGACTAATTTATCAATTCTGACCATTCTAAATGTGGAAACAAAATTAGCAGGGAAGTGTAAGCAGATGATTCTAAGGTTCTTTGGCCACATCATAAGAAGGGATGAATCTAGCCTGGAGAAACTGATGATCGAAGGAAAAATAGAAGGGAAAAGAAATCATGGGAGAGCACCAATGCGTTGAATAGACCAAATCAAGACCATCTCTGGTTATACTCTGGAAGAAGCCATTAGATCGGCAGAAAACCATGAGTTTTGGAGAGAGATTGTTGTCAACGTCAACTGATGAGAGGTCATCAAACTTCCGTTTTTGGAAGAGAGACTTGAGAAAAACATGTAGTGATATATTAAAATCGTCGCGGTTTTTCAATAGTTAGTGAGCCACTTGATGACAAAAGTCGATCGAAACATCAAATAACTATTTATTACTTACTATTTATTTACTATACCCGAAACTGTGTGGAATACAATATAATATCAGATCAGTAATTTTTAGTATACTTGTGACGTCATATTATTTTTGCATGACCAAGTCAATGGACGTTCAACTTCAATAATACTACAAGTATAAACCTTTGTATAGTTATAACTTCCATAGAACTTAACGCAATCAATTATGTGTTTATGTAATTATATATGATAAACTTCTACTGAAAGTTCTGCGTGGGTGGTGTCTTATTTGTTTTAGTATTCAATACTCTTACGATGTATGTATAATGTTGTTTACATACTGCTATCGATGCTATACTAGCAATAAAATTAATCTCATTGGCGATAATATATACTATAAAGTATATAGTTTAATGACCGAATATAGTAGAATTCGAAACATTTATAAATCATATTTTCTGTATAGTTTTATAGATATAGCAATATAAAAACGATATGTTTAAAATTATCATATTATATTATACTAGGTATGAACCGAATTTTATGTCCGAAAAATGTTTCTATTCTATTGCTAATTATTATTTTTCTCAATCGACCGTACTATATAGTACCTACCTACCTAAGATTTTTTTCTAATGATGATCATTGATAATACAATACTCTATTAATAAATTTGATATTTAAATATTTTTATTTGAAAATGTATTCTTAATTTATGTTCGAAAATTGTATACGATTTTAGACGCCACACACCCGATTTTTAACGAGGTTTTGACTAGACAATTTTTATAAAGTTTTAAAAGAAATGAAAATCTACCAATTCAAAAATATTTGAATACATTTTTAAAGTAATTTAAATATAATTGTTAATATAATTTTCAATTGTCGTGTAATCATGATATTTGTTAAAAAATATGTTTACAAATTTTTCATTTTTATCAACTTGGGAATATTGTAAAAAGTTGAAATAAAAAATGAATTATAAAGGATAAAATTTTCTAGTGATTGATGGAGTCGATTTTTGATATATAAATTTTTACAAGTTTTATGAGCTGTTTAAAAAAATAAAAAATAAAAAAACCTATATTTTAACAGCTCATAAAACGTGTGAAAATTCATATACCAAAAATTGGCTTTATCGGTCGCTATATAATGTTATTAGCTATTTTTTGTTTTTTTGTTTCGTATTTTTAACAAAATAAGTAAGTTGAGAAAAATTAAAAATGCTAATGCAAGTTTTTCATTGAAAAGTTGTCGGTGTGGCGGTCCTTAATAAACGTTTTTAGATTTTTATACAACTATAATAATCGCAGTATGTACAAATATTCGATAAAACACTTGTCATTGAAAAATTGTCAGTGTGGCGTCCTCTTTAAGGTAGAAAAAGTATACTAAAATTTGCATTTATTTTTAATTTATTCATAATTTTCATAATAAAATATATTGAAATTTTTCGGGAAATCATTTTACAATTGAAAATTCTATAAACTATTTGATCCTACGAAATCATAATTCATTGTAATTATTATATAATAATAATCAGTTTTATTTTCCATACTAGCTGTATAAAATATCTGGTCTTAACAATGTATTATACTAAATCATTTTTGTGTAATTTAATCGAAGATTTTCGGCTATAAATTCTATATTATTGGCACGGTATGAGGGAATTTTGTACAAAGTTGCATAATATATTATAATCTGATATTATGCTGTAATATCATGTTAGTGTCGGCGTTTATATTTTCAGAACGTATCATGTTCTAGCAAACGGCGTTTTAGCATATGCAATATTAATACACTCGTGCGCGCGTGTACGATATTATGGCATATCTATTATAATATATTGACACACATCTGTCGGCCTTCCGTTTTCATTTGTGTCTTTAGTTTATAAATTATTATAATTTTGCCTATAGGTATTCAAAATTCAAGACACTCTATTTAATTATTAATTTTAGACAAGATTACACGAACTTAAAAAATACCAATAGTTTTATTAATATTTTATTTTCAAGTTACATTTTTGTTTTAAATGGTAATTATAGTAATTACTATAATATAATTGTAAGTCGAGCACATACACTAATTTTTACCACATCGATATATGAGTGCTATAGTAAATATTTGTTGTAGATTTTGACGTTTTCCGATAATTTTCCAATTTTCCAATTTATGCATTTTTTTTTGATAATTCACGGTATATTTTCTTTATGTTTAAGAAAACTACTAAGAAAATATAAAAAAAATACCTCTTTAAAGTATAAACTAGAATACATTTACTATCAGAATGCTGTTTACTCGAAAACTCCTACTCAATTCCCTCTACGCAAAAACATGTATTTTGTTAATTTATGGTAGATTTTCTTTATGTTAAAGAAAACTATTAGGAAAATATAAAAAAAAAATACCTCTTTAAATTATAAACTAGAATACATTTACTATCAGAAAGCTCTTTACTCGAAAACTCTTACTCAATTCCTTCTATACAAAAACATGTATACATTCATAAAAAAAAAACTGTCCAGATACAGTTGGTGGAAGTTTATCCATCGTCTCTCCGGTCCTCGGACAGGATAGTGTACTCGTATTATTATTATTTTAGATTTGAATGTAAAAATAGATCAATGCATTCTAAAAACGATTTCAGGCGAAGTTCGATATAATATTACTTTTAAGAAAATTAGCTGGTAACCATGACAATTTTATTTGTCATTAATAAGTAAAATTTCTACTCAACTTCTTTCCCCCCCCCCAAAAAAAAAAAATAAACAAAAGAATAAAACCAATAATAGCTTTCTCGCTCTGCTCAGAATCTAAACATATTTATATAAGTTGGTAACCATAACGAGTTTATTTGTTATTTTCCGAATTATAATATTTTTCACTCAAGATCGGTGGTTCATCTTTACATTTAAGAAAACTACTTGAAAAATATAAAAATTACTTCTTTAAAGTAGGTACCAACTAAAATAAATTTACTACCAGAAAGTTCTTTTCGCTAAAAATCTTACACGAACCCTTCTATCGTAAAAAGTTACTTATATATAAGTACAAAAAAAAAAAAATATATGTATTATTGTAATAGCCAACATATGCCTCTCTGCGTTTAAAATCTAGAACTGTTACATATATAAAACAGTTAAAATATATACAGTGTCCCACAAGGATTTAATCGTTATATAGTAATATTTAACAAATAAATAAAGAATTTTAAATTTTATGTTTTCTTTAAACCATATTATTATTTAATAACCATTATAATGACATATATTTAAGCATATTTAAATCTAAAAGAAGCTGATTTGTAACAAAGATAAAACTTAAAATTGAATTTTTTTGGTTTTAAGTTTTAATATTCTATATATATATATATTGTATATCCTATATAATCGTATTAAATATATCATATGCTATTATAATGTTATTTCGTTTGACGTTAAACTTAATTTGTTTAAATATATAGCTAGATTAGATAACGAATATTAAGTTGGTACTCGTGTTATAATGCATAAGTACTATAATATTGTTTATAATAAATGTGTTAAGTTTTATTTAAACGACTTACAGAGTATTAATCCGCGTATTGTTCATCAACGTGTATAAAATATATTTTCGGTTTTAAAACGAAAAGTATTTCCATTCGTGTTATTCTCATACATTATTATTATTATTTAGTGTGTTCTCAGAGTTAACATCGAGACCGTTACGTAACGTTAACATTTATGAGAAAGCTAGGGCTCTCCGTTGAGTTCTTTAATTTGGACGTGAAAACGTTCTACGGCGATTAATCAGTGTGGTAGATCACGGCTTAATGGGTATTTATTTACCCACGACTAACCGAGCAAGATCTACGAAGTTTAAACGACAGTCGAATACCGTATACACGCGGACCGCTTGACAGAACACTAATAAAACTTTTACCGTTATATATTTTATTCTATTTTCTCTCTATATCGACCTCGTTTCGGGTCATAATAAATACATATAAATACACACATACATATATATATATATATATTTTTTTTTAATGTCTCGAGACGTGATATTTACCGCTAAGCCTTTCGATTTTTACGACTATTCGAATGGGATTTCTATAATATTATTACCTGTAGCTACCTATATATATATATATATGATGTGTACACCAGAGCCGGGTATTGTACGATTTCGCATTTTAGAACAAAATCAAAAATAAAATCGCAATATTCTACCGCGTTATCTGGCCCCTTCCTTCCTATTGGCACCCCCGTTCCCGTATAATCGTATATGTATCCTTCAGGCCCGGTGCCTACAGTGGTGTGGCCACCGGGGGTTTTTGAGGATGTTTAAACCTATCCCTCCATTGCCTTTTTTTTTTTTCATACGTTTTCAACCTAATAATTTATACTTTTTAATTATTACATATAATATGCACACCATACTGAACCTGGTCTATTTAATGGTCCATTAATAAGAGTACAGAGCATTGAGTACATGAGCATTGAGCAACAATAACAACAAAAAAAAAAAAAAAAAAAAAAAAAATGTAAAAAGTTGTAGTTTAATTTATACTTAAACCCTCCCCACACCCAATTGCATATAATCCTGGCCGCGCGACTGCGCACACCCATACCGTGATAACAGCGAAGTGCACTCGAAGTACACTGCGTATATAATGTTTTCATATTGAAATAAATAATAATAATAATTAAACCACCGGTGAAATCGAATAAATCCGCAAAAGTCGGCGATCGCGTGGCCAACGGGAATAAACAACAGCGTGGCACTACTGATTAGCACACACGATTTATCGTTTGTGGGAATGGACGGAGTACGTATAATATTATAATGATGGTATGGAAAAAAAAACAGTAAAACAAAAAAAAAAAGCTAAAAATATATATTTTATCATAATATAATATATACGCTCTGCGAAGGGATATAGTATAGTGTATATACTCGTAGGGTTCGAAGGCAGCGAAATAACGGCGACCGGCCGAACGATATAACCACCGCCGCCGCCGCCGCCGCCGCGAAAAACACAGAGACAGACGCGAATCACGCGACTTAAATATTTATGAAAATATAAATAATTCACGACTTTTTCGCATTACCATTAACGTCGGTCGTCTAGGGGGTATCCTTTTACCCGTTTCCGTCGCCCATCGCATAATAGTCGGACGCGCTCTTAGCGTTTACGTAGTGCGTATTAGCCGATTTAATATAGTTTAACGCGTATTGGGCGTATCGTATCTATATAGCTGTACCGTAAATCGTACACACGCGTGTTTCACGTGCGCATATTTGAATACGGCTCGGGATTATTGACTATAAATCCACTTGTATAGGCGCCTCTCTAAGCGTATCGTATATCAGGTATCTACATGGTGCTGAGCACTAATCCGGATCGATAAATATGCTATAATCCGTTTAATCCGAATTGAAATCCGGATTGTCGGATTACACGACGAATCCGGATTAATACGGATCGCTCGCCGAATCCGGATTTTGAGTTTTATCGTACTATTGAATAAACCTATAGTGCCTAATAGTGGTCACCATTGATTATAATACATAATATGGTATAGATGCAATACGAAAAATCGGATACCGTAGTAAAACCACGTTGTTAGTGGTTTGATCGGATATCGTTGAAATCGCTAGTAGCGGGCCGTAGGTACTCATCGGTAATCGGCCGTAGTGCGAAATTATGAAAACGGGTTTATTTCTGTTCCAAAGTTAAAAAAAAAAAAAAAAAAAAAGACGCGATTAATAATCA
>JAIPRL010000577.1:0-62976 GCA_025469235.1 Pemphigus obesinymphae
GATGGAATACATGAAACAAATCATGATCGACACGGGGAAGGATAGCTACAAGGAACTAAAGGAATTAAGTTACAATAGGGAAGCATGGAGAACTGCAGCAAACCAGTCAAATGACTGAAGACGCAAATAAGAAGAAGAAGATATATGTATCGTGTTTTTAGGTCTTAAATTTTCTTCCAAATAATATGACCGATCACAATATAACTTACTTTAAATATGCAACAATTTCGTTGAACTGACGTTGAACGTAGTTATTCAAAATATAAATATTTTGCTAACGGATAATCGGCAATCTTTTAATTTTAAAATTGTTAAAAAATATTTAGTGGTTCAATGCAACAACTTTGGAGTTAAGAAACTAAGAACAAATATACACCTCACGCAATATAATTTAAATTACTTTTGATTATATAGATACTTAGCGATTTTTCTAATTTTTATTATTCAAGCTTTGTAAATATGTAATATAATTGTAAAAATTAAAAAGAAGAAATAAAGATACATTTTCAAAGTTATTTTAAAAACTAAGTACATATTAAAAATTTACAATTTATATATATGGTTTTTTCATAATTTTTGTAATTTCCATATAATTATATATTTAATCATTTTAGAGCATGAGATGCATGCATCTTTAGTACATTTTAAGTGCATTAGGTTTCAAACCTTACTAATTATAAATTCATTAAAATCTTAAACAGCTAGGTCATAGAAAAACACAATAATAAATTTACAAAATATGAGAAACAGAAACCATTTTTAATGCAGGTTAATTATTAAACTATTTTTTCACTTAATAATTTCATATAATTTTCTATGCAATTTAAGAATATCGTAAATATACACAAAAAGCCATAGACAAAAATTCAAGAGATCATTTTAGGAGGAAAAATTTAATACATAATAAAATTAGGAAAAAGCAAAATAATTCTGATATGTCATACAAATAAAAAAAATATATTTTTGTAATGTAAATTACAATTTATTTCACAAATTCCAAGTAAATAAATGAAAATCAACAAAATAGTTGATTTAATACAATTTTGATGCTAACTCTTTTTTCAGAAATTATATTTAAAAAAATTTTTGTATAAAATATTTCACGGTATCTTTTAACGGCTCCGTAAATATATTAAAATAACCATAAAAATCTATTTATGACCAACAAAGGAAATATTTGGTAGTTAATTATTTTTCTTGAAATGTAATTAAATTCTGAAAATTTTGTAAAAATCATTTTTTATAGACAATAACAAGATCTAGAATTAAGATTAAATACTTTTTTTGTATAGTGCCATATTTTTTAATTAAATTGGAAGAATGATAAAACTACCCCTCATCTTCATTTTTCAACACTAATACAGCTCTGAAGGGGGTGATTTATCATCTCTAAATTTAACACAAAGTAGTGAAACATCAGTGCAACTGTAAGAAACCACTAATGCATTTTCCGTATATGTATACGACACATTTTATCTAAAATTTAATGATAAAATTTCATTTAATATTCGGTTTTTATATAAAATAGTTTTTAGAAAATTTTTTTTTATGAGAATATGGGATTGAAAATACGAGTATGTAAATATATGTACTAAACAACACATATCATTAATTTAAATTTTAAAATTTATTCGGATTTCAGGTTATCCCAATTTTTTTATTTGGTTTGTTGACAATTTTGATTTATAAAAATTAAAATTCGAAGTGTAAAGTTATGGGTGTTTTAATTTAAAAATACTTTAAGGAGTAGTAACAGTAATAGTGATAGCAGTGGTGAATTTGATGAGGGATGTAGGGAGAATAAACTACTTCTTATATTCTTTATGATAAACAGCGTACACCTTTATTTATTTATGAAGAAATTCATAGAACCTTTTTCATTTTTATTAAACAATTTTTAAAAATGTCAATTTACTTTGACAAAATTATGAAAGTATTAAGTTTTAAATAAAAATTATGATATACAACTTTAAATAATTGATCTTATGAAGTCATATAAGTGTCATATAATTTGTATTATAGATAATAAATAAACTTCATTATCCATGAATGAGCAAAGCCTAAAATGATGGTGAAATCTATTGGCGAAATCTATGGGGCACCGATAAATTTATGTTATTAGGTAGGTAGTTGTCTACATTTAATTGTATTAGTGGAATGGCGACTTGCGTTCTACTTCTAAAAATATATTATATATTATTCATATCACTTTGTTTTGGAACTCAAAATAGTTTAATATGCGTATAAGCTTTCAGATACTTTTGAGAAGTCAATTTTCGATTTTCACAGTAGGTAGTTTTGTTAAGTGAACAGAAAATCTATAACAAAAATGACAAACAATGGTAATAAATCTAAAAGCAATAACGTCAGAGACTTGAATTGTACACATTATTTACAGTTGTGCTGATAAATTGACGTATTGAAGTGAAATTTATAAAATACAATTTTCATAACTTTGTGACCACTTATTAGTAATTTATTAAACAATTTGTTGAAAATTATATAAAAACTTAATTTTGGTCTAAATCTACAAATTTCTCGATAATTTATTTAAAAGTAATAAATGTTGATTTCTTTTGAAAAAGGAATGCTTTAACTATGTTTTCTTAGAATTATGTAACCCAACGTTGATGTAAAAAAAAAATGTTGAATTTTTATTTTCTATACATGTTATATAACAATCTAAAAATGTTATAAACATTTCTCCAGGTTGAGAAACTTTGGATAGTGGGGGGGGGGGCGGGGGGACGAAATTCTCCATGCCTTATTTTTTTTCTAATATGTCTCGGAACGATGATTTTTAACTAAGCCCAGAGTCCGTCCTTATTTTTTTTCCAATTCAACCATTGAGTGCTAGTTGCTTTAGGTTACAATTAGCTTTGTTTGATTCATATTGTATTGCAATTTTAAAACCTAAATAATCGATTAAAGTTTAACAACAGACACATTACTAATCTATGCAAATTTTGTAGTACTCACTCTTTTATCTTAGAAAAAAAAAATCAATAAAGAGAAGAGAAAAATTAATGTATTATTATAAAACGGCCTATATTGGTTTTTGAAATACGTTTAATTTATAATAATATAGTATTGCGAATAATATATCTTACGTTTCATTTATTTATATTATAATAATTTATGCGGCAAAAAAACAATGTTTTATATGTCAAAGCTACTATAAAAATGAATGCCACACTCATTATATAAAAGTAATTTATTATAAATTGATTTATTGAACATTTTTCATTTATTATTATCGTATCGTTTTACTAAATTTTGGTTTTTTTTTTACATTATTTATCATATTTTTATCAGAATAATTTAATGTAATATTATATATAGTTTGTATGATGATAAATATAATAATCTTGACATATTTAGAGTTATTGTATAAAAACAGTTAACGTAAAATGTAAATCATATTTTTATAATTTAATCAGAATTTCACATTATTTAACACATATTTCTATTATAATTCTGTTGTTATTACAATTAATCATTTAAGTTTATTTTTATTAGCAATAAATATTTTCAGAATAATAATATAGAAACACATTTTTCGCTTCGTATTAAATGTGGGCCAATATATACATTTATATAAACGAATTGCATCAAGACAGGAAAAACATTATTTTCCTTTCTATATCATTGAATTATGTAGGTCTCTGTAGAATTAGTTAATTATACATCTCGGAGGATTGCTTTTTGAAAAACAGCAAATTATATAGAACGTTTTCGAAGAAAACTACTAATATTGTTGATTTTTGAGATGTAAAAATGGTCTCCCATAAGACGTATATGACGTTTGTTTCTTTATAAATCAGTGGAATAAAGTATCCAATTAAACTATATAGTGGAATGAATATCATGGATGTTATATACCGAAACCATAATTGTATATTTTACCATTTGATTTGTAAACGTTAGTTTAGTGTTATTTTTATTTTTATTTTTTAAACGATACTTAACGATATATAATAGAAAAAAATAATTGGAAAATTCAGGTAAAATTACAAAACAAGGGTCCATTCCCTGTTATATTACCTGTATAACATATACGATGACCCATTTCTTTTTTTTAACAAAAAATGATTTGACACCCTGTGATTCACGGATTGCTATAATATTATACAGACAAACATGTCCCTACAAATGTACACAATACCTAAAGGGATTTACAACGCAGACAATATTTTATATCATCTATCGATATAATTTATTATTATGGAAAATCCTTACTGACAGAAAATATGTACACAGACATTCCAATTTTATACCGGTGTTTGTAGCTTCTTGTAGAATTTTGAATTACAGATATAAAAATAATTAAAAAAATAATTAAATGCATCATCATAAAACCAAATCATTCTTCGTTTCGCTCAGAATCTAATAAAATATTATATTTTTAAAAATATAAAAATAAATGCATATTTTTTTTTTTTTTTTTTTTTGTTATTTCCTTTTTTGTTTTCTAAGATTTTAATGTAATATTGATTATTTAGATTTCTTCTAGTTTCGAAATTTATAGCGTTTTCATCTATTTCATTAATTTGTACTCATGTAGGTACTACTTATGGCATTTTTAAAATTCACACTAAATTTTCTTGAACATTAATTTTTTCGTTTTTCGAAAAATGAGCTATTACTATATTTTCTCGATTTTTATGAAAAAAAGGTATTTTGTAACTTCTTATTCGAATAACACTGTCTAAGTAAATATAAAATCTTCATCCTCTCCCTATCACAGTTTTACAAAAAACCAAAAAGTTTGTTTTCCGAAAACGATTAATTTTTTCATGATATTTTATATATATTCAAATATTCAACTTTTTTTTCAAAAACTGCATTTAAGAAATTTTTTATTTTAAAATAGACTAATATTATAAAATAAAAAATTACCAATGGTATGTTATATAGGATCTTAATAATTTTTGAACCCTGAAAATTTTGTAAAAAACTCAAAATGATTTAGTATTATATATAACTAATTAAATAAATATTTAATTATATAAGTTCGATACACTAATATTGTGTTAAATTGACTTGAACCTTTTATATTCACTGAAACAATACGTCATATCGAACAGAGTTTAATTGGATTTTTTTTCAAATACAATAACTTTTGTTCTGATTTTAAATTAATTATTTTATGTCAATTTTGTTTTTTATAATATTATTGTTTTACACTTTTTTCTCTTTTTATAACTAAATATAACACAATTTAACATAATTTTGCAATGATGACAAAGATTTATTATTATGAAACAAAATATTATTATAAAATATAAATACACTTTCACCTAAAAAACCCTGTGTTTGTATTGTAGTTTTTAAAACTATAGGGGGAGCGGAGTATGAGTTTCAGCGAGTTGATTTGTTTTTAAATGATTTAATTCAACTGGCGTATTTAGATATTTGAACTCGACTGGCGTTTTCAGTTGTTTTAACTCGACTGATTAATACAATGCAAATACGCATGCATTTCGTACTCTACGCCCCTGTATGCCTATTTAAGTAAAAACGTTGAGAGAGACATAAAGTGACGATTCAGTAAAATTGTATTGTTACAATATAAACCCAACCGCCTTTTGACATTAGATTTACTATAGGGAATAAAAAATTCATTTTAAATAAAATCAAAAACCCAAAAACTATTGTATGTTAGTTCCCAAGGTAACAATTCCCAATGAATAATATTAATAAATATTGGTTTTTGATTTCAAATTATATATTCAAAATAATATTGAGTAATTATTTAATTAATATTCAAATAAAAATATTTAATGTACAATCATTATTCAATATTTATAATTATTATGGAACAAATATTTAAATTAAAATCAATAATTAATAATATTAATAAACATTTATTATTTAATATTATATTTTATTGTTAAATTTATTAGTATTTATATATTTAGTGTTATACGTATAGTACTTATATATATTATATTTATAATTATATACTTATATATAGGAACGCAATGAATTACTCAGCTTCGCAGTTTGCTCATGAACAGATTTACTACTTATTTAATGTTTTCTAGGACCAGTAGTTTGGGCTAGGCGTTGAATTATAATTGACCTCCTCTCCCCTTTTCACCTTACAGGTTGAATTTTAAGAAATCCTTTTTCTGTGAATTTATCTAAGTCATTATAAAGGAATAATTTTTGAAAATGTCAATTTTCCATGACACGTAATTTGGGCTAGACGTTGAATAATTATTTGCCTCTACTCTTATTTTCCCCCTTTAAGGTTGAATTTAAAAATATCATTTGTGTGGTTATATTTATGTTATTAAATTTTTTGAAAATTTCGATTTTTTAGGACAAGTAGTTATCATTGAATAATAATTGACCACCCCTCGTCTTTTTTCCTATTACAGGTCAAATTTCAAAAACATTATTTTTTTAGAGATTATAGTGGATGTTATTAAAGGAAAACTCAGGAATGTTCTCCTACATATTAAACTCCATATTTTACCTTTTTCTATTACGATTGATCAGATATTCTGTGACCGCCGAATATGTTATTTAATATATATTATATTTTATATGCCTGTAGTTTCGACTGAAAAGTAATCCCCGATAGATAGGCTGATAGGTAGTGTATAAGTAGTTTGAGAAAGATAGTCCTGGGTTTAAATCAGGTCTAATCGAAAACTGTAACAACAAAAATTGTCAGTTTTTTTTTTGTGGTTTTTAACATTTATTTTCTAATATTTATTAAATAATAATTAATAAATGTTGAGTAAATATATAATTTTGGTTTATTCAATATAAATTTAATGTTTAGTATATATTAAAAATATATCTTAAATTAATTTTTTTTTCTCGTGTCAGGCATTATATAATTAAATTTAAAACAAACATGTAATTTTACAAGGAAAGACTTTCTTGATTTCAGACGAGAAGTGGGGTCATTTTGGCCATACATGGGGTGCCTCGTGTCTCTTTTTTGTTTACCGCGTTCAATTTTAGAGGATATCAGACGTCGAACTGGTGGTGGAGGGATACCTGCTAGTAGGTAAACTTTGTCCATTGGTGTATTTCTTAGGCATCCTGTGATTAGTCGACATGTTGTATTTAAGGCGATATCTATTTTCTTCGCGTGGGTAGAGCTTCTCCAGTTCGGGCATGCATACTCCCCTACTGAGTAGCATAGTGCCAACGCTGAAACCCCTAACGCATGTGGTTGTGCGCCGCATGCTGATCCCGTTAATTTCCGTATCAGACCGTTCCGGGTATTGATTTTCTTACTCGTTTTTTCGCAATGGGTCTTGTATGTTAGTGCTCTATCCAATGTCACGCCTAGATATGTGGGTGTACCATTATGAATTAGTTCTACGTCTTCCCATTTTACTACCAGTTTTCTGTTGGCCTGCTTGTTTCTCAAGTGGAAAGCACTTACATTGGTTTTGCTAGGATTTGGCTTCAGATAATTTGCCCTATAGTAGTTTCCTAAACCGTCCAGTGTTTTAGAAAGTTTTGTTTCCACTGCTTCAAAACTATCTTCTTGTACAGAAATTGCCGAATCATCTGCATATACATAATGTTTTATGTTGTTATCCGTAGATATGGGTTGATCATTGGTGTAGATATTAAAAAGCGTGGGTGCCAAAACGCTTCCCTGTGGTAGCCCATTTCTTATATTTCTCCATCTACTGTTTTTCCCGGCTAGTGTTACAAAAAATCTTCGGTTACTCAGTAATGTTTGAATGATTTGGGTAAATTTGTAGTCTCTGGTTATCTGATATACTTTAGAGAGCAATAAGCCATGGTTAACCGAGTCGTACGCGGACGACAGATCGATAAAGGATATCCCGGTAACTTTCTTCTCTTCGAACCCATTTTCAATATATTGGGTTAGGTTTAAAATCTGCCCTGTACATGATTTCCCTGGACGGAAACCCGCTTATTCCTTTATGAGTTGGTCATCAATGGCAGGGCATAGTCTGTTTAGAAGAATTCTTTAAAATAATTTGTATGTGTGACTGTGTGACATAATAGAGAGACTGGCCGGTAGCTAGATGGAGTATCAGGTTCCTTACCTGGCTTCAGCAGAGCTATTACTTTCGCCTTCCTCCAGATCTTCGGGATCTTTAAGGTACTTCTGATATTATTAAAAAAACTTAACAGCCATAGTCTTGTGGTTTTTCCAAAGTGTTTTATCTGCTCTGAGAACATGTTATCTAACCCGGCCGCTTTCGCATTCTTTAGTGTCTCTATAGCATTATCAAGTTCCGTGAGTAGGATCGGGTTTCCAAGTTCATGCGTTTCATTGTTTTCCGTTCGTATAATCCTCGGTTTAAAAGGTCTGGGTTTTGTCATTTTATTTTTACCGTTCGTTAGAAGATGGTGTGCAATTTGGTTTGGTGTTATTAATGGTACCTTTGGTTTTTCTCTTGGATTACTGTCTAAGCGCTTAATGAGGTTCCATGCTTTCTTACTACTCCTTTTCATATCTACTTCTGTTAGTAGGTCACACCAACGTTTCCTTTTCACCTCAGTTAGTAGATTCATTAGTTCTTCTCCCTTTTCTATCGTATCCTCATCGAATGGGTCGTCCTCATATTTATCGGTGTATTGTTCTAATGTTTCTACTAATTCAGGTGTTAACCCTGGAATATGCTTTATTCGGCAACCTCTTGGTATATTTTTTCTGGAGATAGTTTTTACTAACTTTGTAAAAGGTTCATAGTTCTCGTTTACTAGTTCTAGTGCGGTTACCGCATCATCCAGAGCTTTAGTAAAGGTGTACCAGTCTGCTTTTTGAAAGTTATATCTCCTCAAAAATGGAGTGTCACATGGTTTAATCACTGCCGTAACTTTGCACAATATGGGTCGATGCTGCGTGTGTGGTATAGGTCTTCCGATTTCCTTTGTACATTTGGGAGCTATCATATCGCTTACAAATATTATATCGGGGTTATAACCCTTTTTCCATCTACCACTGTTGAATGATGGTGGTAGTTTTGGGTCATGGATTATTGTTAACCTGTTGGACTCTGCCCAAACTTCAACTTCATCTGTTTCGTCGTAACCCCAGTTGGTATGGTAGCTATTAAAATCTCCTATGATAATGTGAATATTTTTAGTGTCAAAATTAGCTGGTTTCTCGAATGCAAATGTTGAATTAGGAGGTTTGTAGATAGAGGTCACAGTGCATTTTCCAACTTCTATAGTGAGAATCTCAATGTCATCTATCTCTGTTATTTGGCTTGTCATTACATCAATTGAGGAGCGAACAAATATAGCGCTTCCATACTTCCTGTGTGGGCGTATTGCAACGAGCTTCATCCCATTGATTCTTGGATTATTCATATCTTCACTCCTATGTGTTTCTTGCACACATAACACGTCACATGAATTTTCTTTACATAAGTCAGCAAGCAGTTCTTTCTTATTTGAATTTATACCCTCAATGTTACATGAGGCGATCGTCAGTGCTGGCCCTGAGAAGGATCGTTTTTTATCTAGATTTGTAGAGATCATATGAGCCTGGATTTGGAAAAATTAGCCGTTATAAACGTTGCCTGGGGTACACCACGTAGAGGTTTTTTCCTTGTACCCCGGTTCTTTTTAATAAAAACATTTTAAACAGTATCATAATTTAAAATTGTAAATACATAATTATATTCAAAATGTTATTATGAAAAGTAAATTACTACATAATTTATTGCTATTTCAATTTTATTTGTGAAAATTTAAAAACATATAAAATATACTTATAGAAATGTATATCTCAATGTTTTGATCTTGAAAATTTTTTAGAATACTAATTATAGCTGTAAATAGCTAATGTAAATTATACATATATAATATATTTTACATTTAACAAGCCAGTAGTAGGCCTGAAGCTATATTATGTATAAAGCTTAACATACTGTCCCCCTATTTCTATTAACTTGTCATTATTCATATTTACTGACTAATGTTTTTTGTTTACAAACTCACACTATGATTATTAATAGATCTGATAGCGACAGACAATTTCACATTAAAGTAATCGTTTTCAGAAACATCGATAGTCCGTAAAATTGACAGTCCGTGACGTCCTATTATAATAAAAACAAAATATTAACCAATATATTTTATCTGACCAATGCCGATCTATAACATCGTGTTATCTTTCAACCTTGACAATTAACTTTAATTAATGATTTTTGAATTAATTTAACTTTAGTAACTTAAGTTTTATTTTTGTTATAATAGCCTGTTCATCTTCGATAATTATAATCTATGTATTATAGTAGGTATTAATTTTAACTTTTTACAGAACAAAAGTACCTGATTTTACAAAGTATAAAACGATATATCGTTGACTAAGACTTGAATGGAGAAATGAGTTAAAACTCTTTTATTATTACATTTTTCGAATTTTAGTAAATACATTTTACAAAAACGTGTGGACATTTCTTTAAAGAGTTTTATTTACTCCAGGGGTTGAAACCGGTATCGAAAACTATGTCATATACTGTTTAAAACCTTTACAAAATCCAAATCCAAATCTAAATCAAAACCAAAACCGAAAAAATGGATATCGGTATTAAAAATCAAAACCAAAATCGAAAAAAACGGAAAATGCCAAAAAATAGATAATAGTATTAAAAATTAAAGAAATTTAGAAAAACAGAAAACGGTATTGAAAATCAAAACCGGAACAGAAAAAAATGGTTATTAAAAATATTATTAAAATATTATATATATATTATAATAATAATAATAATAATAATTTATATATATTATAAATAAATTAAAATAAAATAAATAATATTTACAAATGTGCGTTACCCTGGAACCACCATGTTGTAATTTTAATATAAATATAGTTAGATATTATGTTAATTATCATGAAACAAATTATTGTAACCGTATTACATTGAATCCGTTTGTTAATTAGCATGTTAAATTTAAAAAACCAAAAAAGTACCATGATAAAACCGTTTCAAATTAGGTATTGATAAAGGATAATGATTTGTGTATCAAAGTAAATATTAAGAGAAAAAACCAATCGTATTGGGCACCCGCAAATATAGAGTAAAAAATTTCCTAAAACGTATATTTAAGTATTTAAATAAGTACCTTCAAGTTTTAAACTATAGTAACTTTACCAAAACACATGATTTAAATTCGGTGTTATTGAATGAACTATTTCGAGTTATTTTTTAATTGGAATACAATAGACACTATCTGTGTATCTATCTGTCTGTACTTAAAATAAAAAATAAAATCAATAAATACTACATATATCAGGTAAAAACAAGAAGTAGAGTAATATAATTTCTATAATATTAAATAGCCAATAGGTTGGTTACTAATATCATGGTCCATAGATCGTAAGTATAAGTAGATAATATTTTCAAAATCCAAATTATAAACTACCGTAAATAAAATATAAACTATAAAATAAGAATGAATATTATCTAAACACAATTAAAATCAAAAATTAATAAATAAAATGAAAAAATAAAAATTGGTATTGAAAGTCAAAATTGAAACTATGTTATTTTAAATCAAAAATATAAAATACCTGTATTTTAAGTCAAAACCGATACCATCATTTTTAAAATCGGTATTTTAAATCGAAATCGAAATTATAAAATACCGATATGCAAAGTCAAGACCGAAACCAAAATTATATTATTATATTATATTATATTAGATTATTTATTATATTTTCATTTATACTGTTGATATATAATAATGAATAATATATATATTTGTAATAATTAAATCCCTATAAAGATTTTTCTAAAATTTATAATTTGATGTAATCCTTAAAAAAAGAATTCTATACACCTCATAAAATAAATAAATGTAAGACAAATACAGTCGTATGTAATGTTGTTGGTTCAAAACAAATACAGATAGTGTTATTCGTACTGCTACATGATGATTAAATACGAAACTATCAACTTGCCTTTTTCTTAAAACTGTTTGAGAATTATATTAAATTAAATAAATCATAATAACAGGAAAATAATAATTATTAATTTATACGATTGATTATTATGAGGTGTGATCTTATATTACACCGATTAGAATCGATAGAAATTAAAATCCACTATTAGTATCGTATTTGATAGAAGTGTTTCTACTCTCTACTCTTTATATTTTGTTTCCTAATTCAAATTTAAAAACACAGAAAAAAATTTTATAATAATATGATTTTGGTTGAATATTATTTATGTTAGAATTGAGGTTCGAAGGACAGGTAAACTTGGAGATAATACTTCATGTCTACATTTTTTTTTTTAAATCAAGTATTAACAGAGTTGAACGTAGGATATGAAGGTACCTCAATTACAATTGTATCTTATATAATGATACATATACTGAAAGTATCATCTATCGATAATATATAAAAATAACTAAAAAAAAAAAAAAAAAAAAAAATGCTTTAATGACTTAAATACTTAATACACTTAAAAGTTTTACAAAATTATTAAAAATGTATTAACTATTTATTTGAAAATGCTTTTATTGTTCAAAGGTATCAGAGTACCTATTTTAACAGACTTTACAAAATAAAACCATCACTAGAAAAAATATAATTTCATTTAAAAAACTTCATAATCGGCTATTAAACACTATTTTGTTTTTTGCCATATTTGAAATAGTTATAGTTAAAATTTCAAAAATAACGTTTAAAATTATATACGTGAATGCCAAAACACTAATCCTATATTAACAATAATTCCTTTTCCTATTAATACGTCGATCTATACGTCAGTGTCAATGTAATCTTCTTTATTATTTATCACAATATATAAATATAATATTCGATAATCGTGTAAATAGGCGTATGCTGCAGTAAAAGCATGTGTAGTATAACACATGAGCACCTGAATACGCTAAATCAAATGACAGTAAAAACTCATCAATAGTAAAAATACAATTCATTTAAAAAATGTTAAAATGATACATTTGTTTACATTTGCCCCCAAAATATGGGGTAAATGTAAATTTATAGGGCAATTGTAAATATGATATATTTTAACAAATAAATTAAATTTTTATATCTATTCATTAAATTATAGTCCTTGGATGTGTAGTTAAATGATAATGCTAAAACAATAAAATAAAACTTGGCCAAAAATTCAAACTTTTAGAAAATGTATTATTATTTTTAAATGAAACTTAAAGAAATAATAGGACCTCTAGATTCGTTTTTTTAGAAAAATTAAATAAATATATTGTATTTATTGTTTATATTTTTCCATCTTTTAGTATGAAATTTTGAATTTATCAATGATGTACAAATTTAGTATATTATGGTCAACCAAAATTTTCTAAACTAAAATCTTGAATTATGCATTTAAATAAATATATATATAATATAAGAGGTAAATTAAAGTATTGAATTAAACTTTTTTTTTTTTAATTATTTATTATATATTATATATTATTTATTATTTATTATTCTTGTGCTTTGGTCAATTTTTATAGTTTTATACCATAAAATAATTAAATCATATATATATATATATTAATTATGTTTTTTTATGGCATAAAATTTTTCTACATAAAATTAATTTTGCTAATGGTAGGTATTCCTTGGACACTGGCTAAAACATGATCAAAAAGAACAAAAAATAAAACTGACCGTGATTTTTTTTTTAATGTAATAAGTACAAAAAAGATATTTTATCAACTTAACATTTCTATTTTCAATTCAAAATAAATCTTTTTCTTCATATTTTTATTTTTATACACAAAAACCATATTTTTGATACATTATCAGCAACTTCATCAACATCATCTCTGATCTACTATCTTCCATAAACTTTTCTTACACATGCCATATCGTCGTTAATTTGATTAGACATTTTTGAAAAATAATATAAAATAGGTAGGTACTCCTACGTATACGCAAATAATAATACAACGGTGTATATACGTACGATAATAATAATAATAATACTTAGGTTTTACCTTCTGGAAACCCATTTAATATTATATACTATATAAACCTACCTATATCACATAATTATAACAATATTAATTATATCGAAATAAAAATAATAGTAGGTGTGAGGAGGTCAAGTTGGTAAATTGATTTTAACTAATTATATATTATTAAAAAAATTAGTTTTCTAATAGGTATAATATATACAAGGAGATTATAAACATTTAATTTTCGAACTCTGAGATTATAGAGATAAACATGTGATTTTCTGTTATAATTTTTCTCAAAACAACCGATTTGATCATTTTCAACGCCGTCTGCCGTAGGAATTTTCAAATAATTGTAATTGTACATTAATTATTTAATAATCTTTATCGGAAAGAAAAATTTGCATGCATTATTTCTGTGTGTTACTGATTAAATTAGTGTTATTGCGTGTTTTAGAATAATAATTATTGTAAAATATTATTATGTCGGGTGAGTTGGTGATCATTATCGAAATATAAAATGTTTTTCTTAGCTACCTATTTTTTCACAATAAAAAATAAATTTTTATCAGATATAGTAAAAAAGTCAATTTATTATTATTTTTTCAATTAAAATATTTTATTGTTCTAAAGTTAATACATTTATATATATACATATTTTTTTTTTTTAAATAAAAGTACATTTGTATTAATTTATAAAAATCTTTTGATATCTGTTCATTACAATTTAATAAATTTTGTTGTACTAAATTTTAATATGAATTTTATGCTATGGCATACATGTGGTATAGTCGCAGATTTAGTGTAGGTACCTATTTGTTTGTAAAATTTACATAACGCCAATTTACCCCACCTATATAATAAGATTATATATATGATATAATATGATATATGTTATAATATGATTTTGATAACTTAACTTCATTTTATGATGAGCTTAGAACTGAAATAAATGTCCTGCATACGAAACTCAGCGATCTTGGCAGCAGGGTCCAGACTTTAGAGTCTAACCCTACGACTGGGCCATCAACAACCTCAATTTCTGAGGTTATTCAAGAATTTAATGAGCGGGAATGTTGCAGGTCTAATATTATCACTTATGGCCTTTCAGAATCCTCTTCTGCTGATCCAACTATAAGGATGTCTGATGATAATAAGAATTTGTCTACAGTGTTTTCAAAACTGTCTATTTCGGGGCCTGATGACCTTAAGTGCGTAAGATTAGGTAAAAATGTGTCAACTAATGTACGACCTCTCAAAATTTTCTTGAAGTCATCTGAAATCTCATCTAGAATATTGCATGAATTTCGTTTAGCCAAAAAGAGGTTACCTAGCGATAGCCAAACAGTAAACTTCGTTCGTGACAAGACTATACGTGAGCGGGAGTATCTCCGAGTTTGTCATCGTGAATTGGATCGTCGTTCAAATGCTGGTGAAACTGATCTCAATATTAACTACATAAAAGGCGTTCCTTGTGTTGTAAAATCACGTTCAAAAAACTCCAACAGTGTTCAAGGTCGACATACCCGTCTGGCTCATGCAAAACATCTCGGCAACAGTCAACCACTCTAGGATATTACCAAAACTGCAGAGGACTCCGAACAAAACTCACTAACATTACATGTAACACAGCCTGCTTTAATTATTTGTTTATAATACTCACCGAAACCTGGCTCACTGAAAACATCAATTCTCATGAGCTTGGTCTCTATAATTATAATATTTTAAGATGCGATAGGTCTCTTTTAACTAGTAATCTTGTTCGTGGCGGTGGAGTCCTCGTTGATATCCGTAAGGATATCCCCTCCCGCCTCATCACTATTCCTGAGACTTCTGTAGAACTAATATTCATACATTTTACTTTCAATTCCATTAAATTTATTCTGTGTGGTGTTTACTTACCATCAAACAGTCCATCTAATGTATTTGAAGTTTACTTATCTACTGTTGACCTAATTGTACGTAACCATCAAGATCACATTTATATTTTCTGTGGAGACTACAATATCCCTGAGATATCCTGGTCCAACAATGCTTACGGCCTTCGCTACACATCTCAGGTAAATAATCGTTTACTCTGCGTTCCTGAAATGTTTGCATTTCATGAATTTTTCCAAATGAATAATATTTTAAACTCTCATAATTCTCTATTGCACCTCGTGTTTACAAATAATAACTTCATCTCCGTTGATGTTGCAAATGAATCTGTAGTTCCTCCTGACTCCTATCATCCTCCATTATCTCTAACATTTCACTTTACCCTTCATCCTACGCCTTCATCACACTCCCGTTCATTCTATAACTTTAAAAAGTCTAACTTCCTTCAAATTACTAGCTTCTTTACCTCCTATAATTGGGAACAAACTTTTATAAACTATGATGCGGATGAAGCTATGACTGTTTTCTATGATGCCTTACACTATGCTATTTCCCTATATGTACCTTATGTAAATGTTCATAAATCATCTTTTCCTCCATAGTTTACACCTGTACTAAAAAAACTTGTATTTGAGAAAAACTGTGCACATGCAAAGTACAAGTCCTCTTTATCGCTCGTTGATTATCGTAAATACTCATCTTGTTGTGCGCGTTACAAATACTTATCCAGAACATGTTACCGTAGTTTTATTGCACGTACGGAAACATCCCTTGTACAAAATCCGCGATCTTTTTGGAATTTTGTGAGGAAAAACCGGTCTTAACCAACCATTCCTGAAAGTGTCCAATTTGAGACTAAAATTAGTCATTGTATTAAAGATTCAGCTCACCTGTTCTCAAAGTTATTTTCTTCAGTCTATTCTTTACCAACTGTCTCAAATCCTATTACGTCTCTTCCTTCCATGTCTTTTAACCTACCAAGCCATATTCAAATATCTATTGATGATGTCCATTGTGCATTAACCCGTTTTCGCAACAATAAATCAATCGGGCTTGATCTTAGGTCTTATCTTGTCGACAGAAAGCAATGAGTATCGATTCGCGGTACTTCCTCCCTACCTTTTTTCCCTTCATCTGGTGTTCTGCAAGGTGCAGTACTATCACCATTATTATTTTCTTTATTTATAAATTCAGTCAATTCAATATTACATTATTCTAAGATATTAACCTTCGCTGATGACATGAAAATTTATCTTCGCATTGACTCTACAAATGATTGTACGTTACTCCAAAGTGACCTGTCACGACTTGTGACTTGGAGCGACAAGATGGGACTTAGTCTTAACATCTCTAAGTACCGGGTGATGTCCTTTTCTCGGCGTCGGTCATTAGTACAATAGTACCATTTATTTATCGCATAAAAAACCTTCCTATTACACTTGCTGGTGATTCTATACGTGACTTAGGCTTTACACTTACCCGTACTTTATGTCCAAACAAATATATTCTTGAGATATGTTGTAAATCATTAAAAGTCCTTGGTTTTCTTACACGTATTATACGTGAGTTTCATCTTGTCACTCCACTCAAAGCACTTAATTGTGCCATTGTCCGCCCTATACTCGAGTATGGAATGGTTCTTTGGGATCCTTCTAGTGCTTCTTCTAGTAGTGCTATTGAGCGAGTACAAAGAAAATTCCTTCGATTTGTCTCCCTCACATGTAATATCCCCTGTCCCCCTCATGACTACACTCCTGTTCGTTCTGCCCTCGCTCTCGACACTCTTGCCAACCGTAGGCATGAGGCCAATTTATCATTCCTATCCAACCTCCTCATAAACAAAATTGATTATCCATCTCTCCTATCCTTAATTAACTTCCGCGTACCCACTTTTAACTCCCGTTCCCATACCCCCTTCCTAATCCTCTTCACTTCTACTAATTATAGCTCCAATTCTCCTATTATTCGTTTAATGCGTTTTGCCAACGAGGACCCCTCTTTTATGTTGTAAATATCCAAGCTTCTGGTTAAGTAATGTAATAATTTGTGATAAAACTCAACTAAATAAGTTAATTTACACTTATTCTTAATTATAGCAATGTTGTAAATATATTTCTAGTATGTAAGAATATTTAAAATTGTATAATTCATCCTACTGTTATAACTGTATTCAACTTTAATTCTATGTTAAATTGCCCGGTCTGGGCGTTATTAAATAAATAAATAAATAAATAACATATTATATGATATCACATATATTATTTAACATAATATATATATAATATATTATATTATATTATATTATATTTATAAAACCGAATGTGTTCGAACTCAGTGGACTTTCTCGGTCAGATATTTAAAATAATAATTCACTACCAATTTTCAATATTTTTAACATTATTGGGAAGTCGGAAGGGGAGGGTATACTTATGGAATTGTCATGACACATTTAGTTTAAGTCATAGAGTCCTCGGGACACCATTGATGAGTAGAGTTTACATCGGTGTATAACATACTAAATTCCCCCCCCCACTTCGTTTTTTTTTTTTGGTTTTGCTATAATTCCTTCATTGTTAATGATTGGAACACCGTATAAACGGGATAAAATTTGGTTCAGGATCCTTTAAGAGTTACGCCCGGCAAGTTCTCCCAAAAATCCCTTCTAAGGGATTTCTTTTTAAAATTATTTTCTGCTTTTACGATTGAATCTTAATTTGGTATGGTTCCCCATGCAGGTATAATGAACGGATCTACTTAGGATGGATTTTTTTTTTTTGGTAGGGATACCATAAGAGAATTTTCAAATAAATAAATATTATACCTACTTAAGGCATTGCTCATTATTTATTTTTATGTAAAATATATAGCTCCTATGTAGAGGATTTATAAGCGATTAATACCCCCGTGAAATTTATATCCGAGTATTAGGGTATTAATCGCCCGAGGTAATAATCGCTCAGTGTAAGGGGCAATTAATACCCCCCTAGTAAATATATACCGGGTAGTAAAAATCGTTGGGTTTGTATTTATGTATTATTTATTTATTTATAATCTTACTTAGAAAAATTTTAAAATACTAATTACAAATAAAATTATAATATGATGTCAAGCATTAACGGTAAATAAAACTAATGATTACCTTTGTGTAAAATATATAGGTATTAACTAATATATAAATATATAATTTAATAAGTATATAAATATATATAAAAGTATATAATATATTATATTATATCTATAAAACCGAATGTGTTCAAACTCGGTGGACTTCCTCGGTCGGGTATTTAAAATAATAATTCACTACCAATTCTAAATAACTTTAATATTATAGGGAGGTCAGAATGGGAGGGGGTACTTTTGGAATTGTCATAACATATTTAGTTTTAGTTGTAGAGCCATCGGGATACCATTGATGGGTAGAGGTCACATCGGTGTATAACATACTAAATTCTCCCCCCCCCCCACATTGTTTTTTTGGTTTTGCTATAATTTCTTCATTATAATTGATTGGAACACCGTATAAACGGGATGAAATTTGGCTCTTAAGAGGTACGCGAGGTACATAGTTCTCTCAAAAAATCCTTTCTGCTTATACAATTGAATCTTAATTTGGTAAGGTTCCCCATACAGGCATAAGGAGTAGATCTATACCGTATTTATAAAAAATTTGGAAGGGATACCAAAAGAGGATTTTCAAGTTCGTCTTCTGTGATTGATTTATTTTTATTTTTACCAATTAACTATTTAATTATATTAATTATATTTTTCAAAAAATCCTTAATTCTATAACTGTCATATATAATATAAATTTAATTAAACCTACCTATATATTTTACATAAAAATAAACAATAAGCAATGCTATAGGTAGGTATAATATTTATTTATTTAAAATTTATCTTTTGGTATCCCTTCCAAAGAAAATCCTTCCTAAAAATACGGTAGATCTGTTTCTTATGTCTGCATGGGGATCTTACCAAATTAAGATTCAACCGTACAAGCAGAAAGGAATTTTTTAGAAGGGATTTTTGGGATAACTTACCTCCCGTAACTCTTAAAGGATCCTGAACCAAATTTTATCCCGTTTATACGGTGTTCCAGTCATTAACAATGAAGGAATTATAGCAAAACCAAAAAAAAACGAAGTGGGGGGGAGAATTTAGTATGTTATACACCGATGTACCCTCTACCCATCAATGATATACCGAGGGATATACGACTAAAACTAAATGTGTTATATCAATTCCAAAAGTACATAATAATAATACATAAATACATACCGGGTGATTTTTATCCCCTGGTATAAATTTACTAAGTGGTATTAATCGCCCGTTACCTCAGTGTAGCCAATCTATAGGAATTTATAGTCAATGCTATTATGAATTAAATATCTCAAATTTTCTTATTTTTATAAATAGCCTAAAAATTAATGATAACTTTCGAATATTTTTTGTATTTATACTTAAGTAGTTGTTGTGAAAATGTCAAGCCTCCAGCATCAATCAATAATTTTTGGAGTTATGAAAAATGTTTAATACAATTATGATTACCAATTTTTACGCTAATATTTTGATAGATTTTCTTACGCGTTTATTTAAAATTAAAAAAAAAATCAAAAAAATGACTTCTCTAAAGTAATAACTAGATGCAATTTGCTACCAAAAAATAGTGCTACAAGTAATGATCGGAGAACTTCTTGTTATAGAGTTTTTGAGTACAGATATAAAAAAAAAATACATCATCGTAAAACCAATACATTTCTTACTTCACTCAGAATCTAAATTAATTCTAGGTAATTTCAATATTTTGAAAAACTGATAGAAACCCAAAGAACCAACATTTTTAATTTTACATTTTAAAGAGTTCTGGTTTCAGTTCAAGTTGTAACGGTGATAGACGACCGTACAATGGTACGCAAACTTTATTATAATATTATACAAAAATGGTATAGCGGACGTCATCTAGCGGTGGAAATGAACCGGTTATAAAAGAGGAAACAACGCCAATTGAGGGTGCACAATCCAAACAGCAATTATAAAACACGACGGAAGGAACCGAATAAAGGAAAAACAATATACAACATCGGGAAACAATAATAAAAAAGGAGATGAAAAACAAGTGCAAGTCAATTGTTGATCAGAGAAACCAGGAAATCGACAACGGACTAGAAGAACAAAACACAAACATAAAAAACACGATCCCGTTTCGGTAAATAACGGATGGACGAGAAGCGCATAAGAAGGCTCGGCGACGATCACAGCGACACACCCCTACTGCGATAAACAATCTAAAAGCAAATCCATAAACCAGCAAAGGCACCTAGCCTGGAATGGTGAATAGGCCCCCTAAGGGCTCCCCGTCTTAGCAAAGCAAAGCAAAGCACAGCGACACATTTTTCTCCAGTTTCAATTCAGTCATTATAATAAAATAATAATAGCTGATAGAAACTGGAGACCTCCGACCACGGACACCGACCAGCGACCACTGGACCACCGACCACGGAGATATCGGACTACCACGGCGGGTTCAACAGCTGTGGCCAACCATCCCGGACATCGACCACCGACCACGGACCAGTCCAGGACCACGGACTACCCCTCTCTTCCCCTCCGGCCACTGGTTGTGCCACCCTCCCTTCTCCCTTCTCGGCCACTTGAACGTTGCGCCGCCCTCCTCCGACCCCATCTGGGCGATAGGCTGGGCATCTGACCGGAGAGTTTTGATTTGGGGAGCGTCCCTCCTGGACGTGGGGCTATTAGGTCATCCCCCCTTGTATTTGTAAGACGAACCTTATATTATTTTTATATATTTGTAAATACACCTATGTACGACGAGTTGTCCAACCAATAAAAGAACAATATACGAACAACCACCTCGGCGTTCGTTCCTTTTGATCGAGGGACTTTCGAGGGACTTACTAAATATCACGATGTAGGTCAAACTGCAATACCATCTATGGATTAATCATATGTTTACTCATTATCAAAAGTAAATTTGATTAAATTCCATCCTGTTATTATGAATATAATACATTTACTAATTGAAAGTAATTTAAAAATGGTTTTTATATACGTATACATTTGAATTTGATAATTGACTTTTACCTATATGTATTATAAAATATCTTCTTTTGTTGGAGCTGGGCAATTTGTTTGGTTTCTCTGGAAATCATCAAATGGAAATGGATCCTCAGGTTCTCGACAATTTAAGAGTTCGCTATAGTATCTAACCCACATTTCTGATAATTCATCATCAGCCGTGATTAATGTACCGTTTTCGTTCTTCAGAAATTTCTCGGATCGCTTGTAATTTTTACTCAGAGCATTTATAAAATATTTCCGTTACAAAAAGCAGTTTTTCTTTACACTTTTCAGATTCAATAAACTACAGATGATAAAATTGAAAAGTTACATTTTTAAAGTACCTACAAACTAGAATTAATTTGGTATCAAAATTATTTTTACTTCAATACTTCTACTCAACTCTTTCTACCCTAAAATATGTACATACAAAAAAATACACATCATTATAAAACGATTACATTTCCTCGCTTTGCTCAAAATCATTATATTAAAACAATTTTGGGAACCTATACATTAAGAAAAAAAAAAAATTGCGTTTACTCACAAATTCATTTACCAATGCATTTTTTCTTCTGACGTACATATCCATAACTCGTTCGAAAAACGAGTTCTCCACTCTAAAACTGGTGGTGTACAGAACAACATATTATTGTTGTTATAATATTATGTACAGGTACACTATATAATATAAGAGTTGTTTTTTTTTGTTATATGTATTTAAACAATTATTATTTATAATTGATAATATTGTTCCGGGTGGCTGCAGATACACATATATAAATATATAATTCATGGAAGTGTCACAGACCTTGTGTTTAAAACATAAAATATATGTAACAGTGACAATCTGCAGGTATGACAAGGATGTGTAAAAAATGTATAACTATAAAAGAAATACACTCTATAAATATTTGTTCTTTTTTAACAAATTAATAAAAATACATTTATTTCTAATTTATATAATATATATATAAATAAATATTACATATACATATATCATCCCTATTTACCTAAATGTCTTACGCAAATATACGTGTATTTTTTACACACATCTATTCAAAATACATACAAATTAAAAATATATAATATAATGTGACAAAAAAAAAAAAATTATATATATATATATATATATATCACATTAGGGAAATGATTTATATATTTATAAATGTATACGTTTTTATATATTTATACTTCTTTTTAGCACGTATATTAGAAATACATAAAAATATAGCTATAATGTGACGAACAATCACATTATAGGACAATGAGATAACGTATATTAATATTTTATGTAGTATAATATATTATATTATATAGTCATAATATCACAAATGCTGTTTGAATATAATAAAAATTAAGCGCGAAATCACGTTATCTTATATTTATATATAACATTGTATAATAATATGTACAAAATGCGTAACGATGATAACATAATATACAGTAGGTATATATACTATTGTTGATTTAAAAATGTTCTAAAACCAACGGTACTATACGGATTATATTATTTTATATTCAGGTCTATAATATAATTGTATAATATTATAATAGTATATAATTGCTCTGCTCGGGGGGGGGGAGGGGGGAGGAATTATGTCTTGTATCACACTATATATACATACGTATATAGTATATACAATAATATATACCTACTTATTAATAGAGATTTAGCGTTGTAGTCTGGCAAGGTGTGAGAGGAATTCAGTGGCACGAATGGGAAAAATGCTTAAGAGAGAAAATATAGTCGAAAAAGTATACAGGTATCTATACTATCTAATGATATTTTTAATGATACGTTTTGAAGGGCTCATTATTATAATCACCCCGAGACCTCCTATATTTGTGCCACCGTGGGAGAGTCGCAGTCCCGATGACAGTATATAAAAAAATAAAAAATATTTTTTGATAATTTTTGGCAAACGTTTTTGTTTGTATGATTTTGAAAAAATGAGAATTTTTTTTTCAAGGACATTTAACTATGCTTTCCCTAAGGAATCCTGCAGTCTAAGTCATCGTATACACACACACACACACACACACACACACACACACACACATATATATTGTAAATACGTATACGTACCTACGTTTATAATATTATTGTAGGTTAGGTTAACGAGGAATATTGAAGTACGCTTTGATGAAGCGACCGACGAAGCCGAGCTTGAGCAGCAGCGACGGTTTGGTGCTCAGTCTCCTCCGGAGCATCACGTACGACGCCACTTTGAACATGAGGAACATGCCGCACAGGGCGCTCAGCGAGCCCCAGTACGTGACGTCGGACATGCCGACCGTCTTGAACAGGGCCGAGGGGTCCCGGAGGTCGCAGTAATCCTCGCTGGCGGGACACTCGAGCCGGCCCCGGCCGTTGCCGTACACGGCCATGACGAGCGCCTCGACGCCGTGCCGCAGGTAGCTGAAGTTCATGCCCAGCCGGACGATGCCCGGGATCTCGTTCTGGTCGTAGCCCAGCCCGAACGACGCCAGCAGCATCAACGGACACGCCACGCACGGCCCGAAGAACACGCTGTTCTGTAAACACGCACAACGTAAACACGTCCGTCGTTATTTATTTATCGATTATAGGCCCAAAAGTACGGAATCAATTACGATACTTAATATCGACAAAATGGTGGTTAGGTTAGGTTAGGTTGTACCTACAGTTCCGTGGTTAAACATTGATTAGCAAATCAATGATCAAATTTTAATTATTGATGAAATCACCGTGTGTTGTACGGTTGGCGATTCGCTAGTGATTAGTAAAGTTAGTCAATGATCAAAACGGGGCGTGATAAATTATATACAATATTTCCATTTTTTTTTTCTATTACAGTTGGTAAGCATTTATGTGAAATTCTGTTTTATCACCAGTCATATAATCGTTTTGTCGAAATAATAATAATATTTGAATTTAAATTACGAACGTTCAAATTCAAGTACGATTATTTCGTTTCATTTTTTATTATGGACTCAGCAAAAAAACGCACAGCAAATTTCTCGGCAGCATAAACGAATTTTCATATTTGTTTGGTAATGAAACATAAATCAGTAATCGAGTGTATGAAGACAGACGCAGTAAATGCAAAGTAAAAAGAAACAAGAATTTATCAATATATTACTAATTAAATATATCTTTCAATATTTTAATAACAATATTTAATAATATACAAACTTCTACTTATTTAAAATTTTTTAATAGAATGTTTCTTTAAACATGGCTCAAGGTTGAAAATGAATTTAACTGCCAGTCTATAGACTAGCACAGCTAATTTAAATTTAACGGTAGTTTTTGATAATCGATATCTTTCAATGAACTCATCATCCCTCCAATAGGTAAAATGATCTGCTCTAGATGTAAAGATTCTTTGACGTCTGGGAAAAGCGATTATAACCATCAAGTCGTTAAATTTATCATTTTCGATATCAGAATCAGATTCAAAATAGTTGTCGTCATAATTGAAATACATTATGAATAAAAATAACGACGAATAAAACAATATAGGTATATTAAACAATAAATATATTAAAAATGTAGAATTTAATTGAAATAAAACTTCAAATAAATTCACTAGTTAGTTATAATATCAAACTGAACTACTGAAGTAATAATTGATAACAGTTATTAATAATGATGACATGAAATATAATCACTGGTTAAGTAGTAATCGCTGTTTAACCGACCATATTTGGTTGATTAACTTAACGGTCTTTTAATCAGTGAATTAAACATTTAACAGACACTGTAAAACGATCCAAATGTCTTAATCGTTGATTAAAACTTAATCATAGTTTAAATAAGCACTGAACAACTGGTTCTAAAGGCATGTCAGAGTCCTCATATTTTATTAAACTCATATTATACAGTATGTAAATTAATTGGAAGTCAGTAGCTCTAATTGTTGATATAGTGCGAATATTTTACTACATTTTTAAAATAACATAATATGGCCTCTATTTTTGCACGATTTACAAAAAAATTAATATTTTAAAAATCTTTAGAATATTTTTTGAAAAATTAGGAAATATAAAGTTACTTAATTACAGCTGAAGAAAGTATTAAAAAGTGTGAAAAACGCAAAATTTTACAATTTTGAATATTTTGCTGTATTTTTTAAATTATGAATTGCTCTCATTCATTCACGATTCAACCAAATTCAATATTATTATCGAATAACTATTTTCATAATTTTCAAAAAAATAAAAATAAAAAATTTGATGGTTTTTTAAAATACTCGCACTATATCGAGAATTAGGATTATTGACTTGCTAATTAATTTACACACTGTATGTATACATAGGTAGGTATATATACTATTAACGATATGAAAGAGTGGTTGGTATTCATAAAATAATTTTTGGTCAAACAGAAAGGTAGCTTGAACAAAGGTAGAACGAGTACAAGATGATTCGACACTCTAAAATTAACACTATAGTCCACTAGATGCAGGAGGCGGTGCGACCAGGCACATAGCCAGGATTTTTTCTATAAGGAGGCCAAAAAATTGGGTTTATGAGTCAAAAACAGGAAAAATAATGGGATATGGGATGGAAACATTTTGCTCGGATATTATATTAAATTTAACATGTTCAGAATGTTAAAAACATGTTTCGAAAACGTATAACGCATTAATATATTATTATATAGTAAAACATATACTCTGTGAAAATTTCAAATTTTTAAACAACTTTTTTCAGAATTACGAGGAAATGACTCATTTTTTTGATATCCTGGTTTTAATTTTTCTTGGTGCATAAAGTGCGTTTATCGAAAAAGTCAAACTCAGGAAATAACCTTTAAAAAGTACACTTAATTACATTAACTATACCGGGTATAATATAGAACAGTATATACTTACTACTATATTATAATTAATAATCTAACAATTTGCTTCAAAACTGTAGACGTAAAATTTTAACTAAGTAGGTATATTAAGAGGACGATACACGTCTGATTTTTAAAAGATTCTTTAAGGGGTTCTGTATAGGTAAATTCGGAAGATGTACGTTTCTGAGAAATTGAGTGATTTTAGAATTTGATGACTCTTATACAAATGTAAACATTGTACAACAATCTAAATTTTTATATGGGCGATTTTCGATAAAATTATTTGAAGTCGAGTCATAAGACTTCAATTTTTAGGAATTTTCTATTTTTAAAAGTCTTATAACTCGACTAGTAATAACTTTATTGAAAATCATCTATAAAGAAATGTAGATGATCTTATGATCTTTAATTTAGTATAGGGATTGTTTTACGCTAATATAATTCACTTTTCTAGTTACGTGCATCTCTTGAAGCATATTTCACGCATGGAAGGAAGTATAACTTAATTATTTTTTACTACTTTATTTTAACTTAACATGTTTTTTTTTTTTTTTTTTTAAACAAATATCGTGGTTAGACAATAATAAAAATTGATATTAAAACAGGACTATTTTAATATTAGTTTTAAAATATATTTAAATAATTGGGCTTTAATTTTTTTTAAATTTCATAAAATTACAGATACTAAAATTAAAAATCGAGTGTGTGTCCCTCTTAATATTAATAGCTGTTTATACGAGTATATTATATTAACATATGTGTCAATTAAATTGTATTTTTAAATGCCGTAGGTATATGAGATTTTAACTGATATTTAAAATTAAAAATAATATTGAAAACATACCGGTAGATACCTATTAGGTATTATATTTTCATGATATTTAAGTGCTAAATGGTGTAAAAAAAGGTGACTTTTTAAGCTATTTTCATTACTTTATTTTTATATTTTATAGCACCGAAACAATGATATAAATACGGTTTATTTTTATGAATTATATATGTGTACTTTATGTAAGTTCAACTATAAAAAAAATACTAAAAATGCTGAATGAATATGATGATATTGCAGTATTTTTACTACTCTTTTCTTTTGTATTCTTTAATATTTTGATTTAACGAATCATGTCTTAAAATGGTTTTTTTATGCTCGACCAGGAGTTACTGGGGACCATTTTACGAGAGCCGACGAACAGGGCGGACGACGCATTCGCGTTATTGTTAACTGTGTTAATGTATATATGCGTATTACGTATACTTATTGCTATATTGTATATGCTGTTTCTAAAGTGGACAACCCAAGGAAAACAACATTTTTTTCTCATTTATAAAACTTGGACATTTTATTATACACATGCCATATGTTTATAAATTATAATACATAAGTTTTGTAAAAAAAAAAAAAAAACTTTAAATATTTAAGTAGGTAGAGATGAATATATTTATTTAAAAATATTAGAAAATACTTTATTATGAACGAATTTAAATACAAATATGTAAATAATATTTGTATGTACTTAAACATTATTTTATTATTTTTATTCCAATTTAATATTTGTAAATATAAATACGTACCTATAAGTACTTATAAATATCCTAAAATCCTGTAGGTACCTACCTATCTATCTTGTACATGTGTACAGTATCTAGTCAACAATTGACTAGAATTTAAGTCAAATTTTATATCAGAGTTCATTTTTTTTTTGATATATATATAATATATATATATATATTCTTTTATCATATTTTTAGTTTTAGCAACTTAATAGTAGTTAATACTAATTACGACATCCTCTTATGTAAGTATGTAAAATCAAAATTTCGAAATATCATTGATAATATTTGTCTATGTTCCACGGTTTTTGTGATTTTCAAAATACCTAGTGATTCATGGACTAAGGACGGGTATTTAAAATGTAAAATTTATTGTTAATCTTATATTAAACTGGCCACTGTTACAATAAAATGTCATCAAGTTAGTGTCAATATCTATATAGAATATAAATAAACATATTTCGTGAACTTCGCTATTTTTCTTTTTGCATTTTTAGATAATATGACTAATAATTCGAAGCGTTTTAAAAATAGATTTTTATCACCATTAAAATATAAAATGTTTTTAATCGACTTTGATGATATAACTTTATCCTTAAATGATCGACGACATAACGAGTTAAATATCTCAACCCTAATCTTCTTCAAGACCATTTTTATTTATGTAAAAAATCGAATATATAAAATAAATTATATAGGATACATTTCTGGATTAATAAATATCTATAAAAATTATATTGATGTACTTACTATATTATATTATATTTACTGTATATAGGTAATCGATATATATATATAAGTAACCAAAGTTTCATATAAATACCTATATTGTCCAAAATAGTTTGTTAAATTTTGATTATTGTTTAACAATAATCATAATAATAGGAGGTACATGTATGAGTTTTGTATATTTGTCTTTGGATGTTATAAAAAAATGTATTCAAAGAAAAATGAAATGAAAAATTTAATATTCTTATTACATTAAAAAAGTGTTATAATATAATAAAAATAATTGACTTGATTGAAATTCGTGTACTAACTGCGTTTCATCAAAAAAAACTGACAACTTGTAAAAATACTTTTGAATCCAGTTTTCTAATAGAAAAGTTGTTTCCACAAGAAATAAAAATAAAATGATAAAAATAAAAATAATAACTATAATTATAAAATCTATTCCTATCAGAATCTAAAAATATTTTAATAGGTATCAAATACTTTTATTTGTATAAAAAAATATTAAAAATACTTAAAAATGTATTTTACGACTGTATAAAAATGATTCGAATATAAGTATTTTTTAAGGTTTAAATTTAAACAAATTTAAATGTATATTTTATGCTATATTATATAATTGCACTTTATAAATACCCTTCAAAATCGATCAAAATTATTCTTAAAATAATTTATAAAGGATTACCACGTCTACTATCCCCCTTAAATCGATCATTGAATAACAATAATATGTAATTATTAAAATATTACTTATATATGCTGTATATCAATAATTTTATGGGCATGGGATAAGATTGACATTTTCAGTATATTTACATGTTAAAAAAAAATAATAAAAATTTTTTAATAAAAGTATTTAAAAAATAATGTACATGGAATACTATCAAAATAGTAAAAATATATACTTTTATTAGAACACTGTACAAGTCCGTGTGCGTGAAACGTATTCTTAAAAATGCCATGTTTTTTTATGCGATCCATGATAGATAGAGACAAAAATTGGTGCCTGAAACTTGTTTTAAAAAATGTTGTAACGCACTTATTCGTGCATTCTATTTAGACAGAAATGCGTAACGAAATGGAAAAAAAAATATGATCAACAACGTGGTACCTATGTTTACGAAAGATAATATATTTTAATAGCATATATATTTTTTATTTTATTTTAAAGAGTTAAATAAATATCATGTAGCAACTCGGTAGTGTATTTACGACATTATGAAGGGAGAGATATTGATTTTGAAAAACTTGGACGAATTAGGAGGGGGTTTACTCAGGGTCTAGTTTGTTTCTTTGTAATTTGAGTACAATTTATCAAATAATATTGTACTCAATAATTTAAAGTAAATTAATATTTAATATACAGGGTCTGTCCTGAATAAAACCAGACTATCTCTAGCGCGGCGTTCTCTCGCGTCGGGCAGGAAAACTGATGGCGAAGGAAGTTACTTTAACGAATATTAATTGCACTTTACAATAGTTTCAATAAATTGAGTTCTACAGTTTTAGTCTGGTTTCATTCAGGACAGACCCTGTATTTGTAATTCCAAAACAGTGAGAACACTTTTTTCAAATCAGTTTTAAACTATTTATTTGTCTAATAATTAGAATTATTTTAACAACAATGATATTATATCTAATATATTTATCTAACTAAAATATAAAACTTAAATTTAAAATAGCTGATCAGTCGGAGGTGGAAGCACTTGGCTCGGGTAGGACACTGATGGTGACTACTAATTTACATTTCTTTCGATAAAATGATTCTAAACGAAGTTTTGGTGTATTTAATATGAATATATTACTATTAGCATTTATATAGTTAATAAAAAATATGACGTCAATATAATAAAGTGTTATAGTAAATATTTGGTGTAAATTACAAGTTTCTGGCATTTCAATTTTTCAATTTATAATAATTTTTTATCTTTTTGGAAGTTATAAATATATATCATCTATTCGTATAAGGTCGGTAGGTAACCATGACTAATTTATTTGTTATTTGTAATTTATGACAGCTTTTTGTGATATTTTCCTTATAAAATGAAGTTTATTTACGTTTTTGAAAACTACTTAGAAAATCACAAAATAAGGTGATCAAACGTCCCGTTTTTTAAGGTATTGTCCCATTTTTGAGAATTGCGTTTCGTTGTCCCGACAAACTTTAAACGTGATGCTTTTTGTCCAGATTTTGGAAGTGGGGTTCGAGTTCTTTTTGCTTATTTACTATTTTCAAAGAGATTTATGAACATTTTGGTAGAAAATTAATAACATTTTTTTTATTATTGGTGTTTTGTTTTTTAATTTTAAAAATATGGTCACCCTACTCTACAAAGTACCAATCATAACAAATTTCTTATCAGAAGTCTCTATACCAGAAAACTATTAATTTATTCCTTCTGTCCGAAAAAGTGTAAGTACATCTATTTAAATTAAAAATAATACATCATTGTAAATTCAATACATTTATCGCTACGCTCAGAATCTAAAATAGAAAATAATAACTATAGACAGAAAGTAAAAATAAAGGTCAAGGAGGGTGATATATCTCTTATGTGATTCCCCCCCCCCCTTAATATGACATGTAGAATCTTAGCCTACTTATAGTGTTTGTACAATTTATATGGATACAAATTATTGTGTTGTATACGAGTAAGTACAGATAACAATAGTTATACAGCGTTACTAACAATACTTAGTTGAAGGACGAATGATATCGGGCTACTTAAAAAATGAATGTTTTTTGATGAGTTTGTCAAAAGGTAATATTATATATATATATATATACATGACAATATTATATATTCAAATAAGGCATTGTTAAATTTTGAAAATTTAATTTGTCATATATCATATATATATGACATGAATATATTATGATATATTGAGATTGATTACTAGTTATTAATTTTAAATAATATTATCAGCTAGCTGATATAGGTTATAAGGTATATTAAAATATCTTGATTTTTTTATCAGTTGTAGCTACGCTGCAGTGTACCAAAAATATATTTCTAAGATATTCAAAAGAAGCTTACCGTAACGTTGAATTGCGAAGAAATGGTATACGCCATGCTTTCGGATGACAGGGACACCATCAGACACACAATGGAAAATTTAATTCCTCGATCCCATTCTAACGGTTGATTTGTCAAGAAATAAGTTATCGTTATATAGACTGACGCTAGAATAATCTAAAATAAGATAAGTTTATATTTTTTAAGTTTTAAAATAACAAAATAATGTAATAATTCATAGTCAAGGGAGTGGGCATAGGTACCTATAGATTTTCCACCGGAAGGATTCAAAAATAAGGACCCGGAAGAGAATTATAATTTAGTTTTTACTTTTGGAAAAATTTGGTTTTCAATATTTCGTATTTTTTTTGTTAAATTCCAATACTATCACCATTTTTTGAGAATGTAATTTATCGAATTTCTAAAAATATGCAAAATCAAATCATTAATTAATTGACTAATTGAAAATTTTAAGATTAACACAATATTATATAATACTTTATTTATTTTTTATTGTAATATAGGAATATTTTTTCAAATTCAATAATTAAATATGTTAGCTATAAAATATTACTTATTACTGAAGAAAATACGAGATACCTATGTAAATAAGAATTTGGAAAACAGATTTAAATTAACCTTGAGTTTACTTTGACATGACTTTCGATTTTTTATTTATTTTTCCCTAGAGTTCTCTACCTGCAGTGGGGTATGAAAATGTTGAAGTTTATATTTTTAAATTAATTAGGATAGAATTTTTTAAATAGGGCAGAAAATCAAAAATGTATGAAAGTCACAAGCATAAAAAAATATTTATATTATAGTACCTACTCAAATATCTTTTCAACATTTATTCTTATCACAACGGTACAAATTGGTTGGTTAGGTACCAACGTTATAAGTAGATTATGGTAAAATGATTGCACATGCTGTGTGTCCGTGGTATGGACAGTTAAGATAAATATATATTTTTGTTATAAAAGTAACATTAATGTATACGAATAAATTAATTTTAGGTTAGGATCCTCTTATATGTAATTTTCATAGATAATAAAGGAATGGATGGGCCATCCCTATACCTAATACACGGAGCGTTGTGTGTACGAAGAGCATAATATACGTTACCACAATGGTAACTGTGGTTTAGTGTTTGTGGTAGTATTGATACTTAAATGATAAGTGATAATCCAGTAAATCTTATATTAGACAAAAATACTTACTATTTGAAAAGTGATATTATTTATATTTTATTATGTAATTTATAATTTAATTATGTTTATTGTTCATGATTTTAATTTATGTTATCAATATTTTATACATGTATTATCATTTATCAATAATACATTTTTGTAACCGTGACCACAGCCACATACAGCCAATGTGGTAACGAGTATGTTCTTCAGTCACAGAATTGAACAATACGGTGGTCCATCCATTTCTTTATTATCTATGGTAATTTTTTTATTTATTTAATCCCGTATAAATTGATTTCTTAACAGGGAGTTTGAACCCCTTAATAAAGCCCTACCTTACCTATGCCTTTACTAAATTATTATATCGTCAATTTTCAGTGTGTAATTCTCGTCCTTACCTGCATCGGGAGTTGGGAACAGGTGAGCGCGCAAAAATAAGCGTTCAGTCCGTACCACCTGTTGAAGTATTCTCGTTTTAACAGCTGAACTTCTGTAGGAACTGAAATGATACACGCATTGTAAATATCATGAAATTCGCATATTTAGGTAATATAGATATTAAATATAATATTTCGCTGAAAACTTACATTGTAACAATACTGGCATAAGTGGGGTGTACATAAAGACGATTATAGTGATAAATATGAAACCGTAGTTGAAAATAGTCATGGAAGCGTCGTTTCCGAATTGGAAAAACATACCACCGACTACGAGACCGATGAACATATACATGAACAGTTTGAACAGTAAATAGGACTAAACATGAAACGTCATAAACAATCGTAAGTGTTTTTTCAATATAACATACAGTAATATTGGTCAGCACACGATTCCGTATGCTTCATCGTATATTTAATTAATTATCCATAAAATACTGTGCGATTTCGTACGAAACGAGCTGGAACTTTGTCAAATTTCCATTTATTTGATTTTAATATGAATAAAATATGTTCTTGATTTATTATGAACAACGTGCAACGTAGATATTTATACAATTATTAATTGCAAAAGTACAAATAATTACAGGTTATGTTACCTACTAAAAAATGTGACTGAACAATTTTCAAGGAGTTTGGTAAATGATAAATTGAAATTCGGAAATATGGTTAGTAGGTATACTCTAGCACTATGTAATTGATGCTATATTTGTACCTGTTAACTGTATATTAGAAACGATACATCATGTTTTTTACAGGCCTTGCCCTCGTCAGCTTTCATGATCTGATCGCTCCAAAATAAATAGAGCCAGGTAAAACCTCAATTATACTCGGTAATTGGTATAGCAGTGATAAAGATATGCCACTTGCAGCTGATATCAAATGGCAATAGCAATATGTTTTTAAGGATATCAAAATTTTTTTTATGAGAACAATAGATTTTCGAAGAGTGTTGTAAAACATGATTGCGTAAACGATACACAACGTTGGAAACGTCGCATTGATTGAAAATACTATACGAAATCGTATAGTAAAATGGGTTTAAAAAAGAGGCACTGTTGATGAGATGCATACGGAATTGTATATTTTTACCATCATAACGTATAATTCTAATTATTTTAGACTGTATTTACGCTTACGTAGTCTCTTTTGTGTTGTATAAGCTTTCGCCTGAGAAGTACGTTGAATTGTGACCATCCTGAACTTGAGAAATCATATAAATGATGGGAAACCGTGTCGTACTGTGAAGCTCTGCGCACGATTGGTTTTCTCGTTTCGGAATTATCCTTATACCATCTCAGGCATTTGCCATTGTCTACGGCCGTTGACAGCTTTTCCGTGTAATCACCGTATTCTCTGCTACAGACTTCGATCACTATTAACAACAGACAATTCAATAATTTTGAATATTTCAAAATCGATCGATTTCAACGGAGAAAGGATCATATAGGCGCACATTAATTGTATATATATCTATATATGGGGGGGGGGGGACTCAGTGGCTCACTTATTTGTAAATTACAACGAGTATGTAAAATTGCAAAAGACATTAAGTATATAGAATATACCTAATTGATTAGAATGTATTTAACCGGTAAACAATTATTTAACAGTTCATAATAAACTTTATTTTCGTTATAAACTTTATATTATTTTCTTTTCTATTATTATTGGTAAAACTGTGGTTGATAATATAGGATCCTCTTGCACCTATATATTTGGAAAGGAGGATAGTGTATTATCAATACGTACTGAAATCAGCTGGGTTGTAGTGTTTAGGACAATTGAGTCCTATAACGGTGGATAGGTAGGGAACCATGTCTTGGCCAACACCGGCGAACATGCACTGTCCTTCGGCCACTATATATATGTGATCGAACATTTCAAACAGTTTAGCACTGGGCGTATGTATGGAACATATGATTGTCCGGCCGCCATGTGCAAGATCCTTCAGTAATGACACGCATTGCGAACTGGACAAGTCATCTAGACCACTACAAAATATTAACAACATACATGTCAAAAAATATTTTGTATAACAATATAATGTCATCATAATATTTTATTTAAATTCAACGGGACGTTAACATTGTATTGGTTATGTATGTATACGTATACACATTCTTTATGTTCATCGTGCGATTGAAGAATAAAATTGTTATACGTTTGAAAGATTTTTTTTTTCAATCGTTATTTACCTATACAATATTTACATATATAAAAATATGTTTTTTAATACATTTATTTACAGATTTAAGTCTTCGCATTAATATATGGTATACATAGACACTTGGTCAAATTTCGCAATACATATTAGTGGCGTGTTCAGCACAAAAAATTGGGTAGACCCGTTGAGTTCTATATGACTATATAGTATTACAGTGGATAGATTTGGGCTAGGATATTATTAGTTACTGTATTTTCTGTAATTAATCAATTTTTTTTTTATTAAAACCAGAGCTTTAAACCACTTAAAAAAAAAAAAAATGTATATGTATATATATATTGAGAAAGAACCGGTAACCGATATTAATTTTCAAAAAAATATTCGAATTTTCCCTAACATTTATGAGGGAATAATTGAAGTTTTTTTTAAAAATTGTTTTTTTTTTTTTACTAGATATTTATGTTCAAAATTTTGAAATTTTTGGAAACTAAATGGTTTTATTATAGTATAAAATATGAAAATTAAATATGTGGCTAATATAAGTAAGTCTAAGTACGTTTCCTATATACTAAATATCTATATACGTTTTAAAAATTGTTAACACGAATTTAATCGAACTGTTGGAATTAGAATAAGTAGATAGTATTTAACCAAAAAAAATTGTTGTATGGAGACCTTCCAAATACATCAGTTTTATAATATGTCTAAATAAATTAAATAATACATCGCCTTCAACCACCTTAAGTTATTATCACTTAATAGTATATGAATGTCAAACAATAAATCATCATCCTAATAGGTAGCAAATACTATAATGTATTTACTAATAGTAATAATTACTATTATTATTATTTACTGACCCCATAGATAATAATTTTATTATCTATAATTGCCGCTTCCATCACTGTTGCTGTTATATTTTACTAAATCAATTTTCACAAAAAAAAAAAAAATAAATAAATAAATAAAAAAAAATTGGGTAGGCTCGGACCTATAGTCGACCTACTCTGTAAACACGTTACTGACTTTTATTTATTTATCGTGAATTATCGTATTGATAATGGAATTTATTCAAATCGTGAATTATATCGACATAATTGTATAGTATGCAAATAAACGTTTCTATTGATCTTATAAACGTATGTGATAGATAATAGCATGTACCTATAGGGGTATTTTTTGTTTATTATATAGTATACACAGTATGCAAATCAAAAAGAAACCAATGGCATAATATACAACTTTTGTCCAGATGCTACTGGTAAAAACAGTAATTACCGAAATTTCAAAAATGAGTGTTTGCGCTATTTATTCAAATCATAATTTACACCAAATGAACGTGAAACTGGTCTGATGGGAGCGTGTAGTACGTCGAACATTCTATACTGAATTTCACGAGAGATCATGCGTACAAAACTCGTCCATCGCCGCGCATCCCCCACTAAGCACACTCGTTAACAATCGTTTATCGTACGCACTATAATGAAACTGGTGAGTAAATCAATAAACTTTTTTATTTTATCAGCACTTATCGCTTACGGGCATATAACAATGAATTTTGAAATGTGATTCATTCTCGTTACGGTTACACTGCGTTCTTATCACCTGCACGATTCCAGATGATCTCTCGTGAAATATAGTATAGAAGTCCGTTCACGCCACAACTTGTTCGCGTGTGTCTAACCTTCGTCTCACGGCCGTTACGGTGAAAAAATCGCGTCTCCGAGAATCTATCATTTTTAAATTTTTTTGCTCTGCATGTAAGTTATATATATTATATATTATATATATAATGCATATACTATACGTCTACAACTTTGCGTCGTGTTTGGTTTCATACGAGCACAAGTGCGTCGTATTGCAAAGTGTAATATCCGTTTGCAACCGATTTCACCGTATATACCTTAGAGTATATAATATAAGGAGAGGCTATTGCATTTACTAGGAGATACTTCAACGCGGATCAACTGAAATTCAATGGAGGCCATTATAATATGATAACAATATTTAATTACATGATAATGAAAATAATAATAATGTTGACAATTAATAATTTAAACAATTAAACAATTTAACAATTAAATATTTAAATATTTAATAATGTTATAGTATTATACAGTTACATATATTTGCCATACCAGATTATAAGTTGAATTTCGTGATATTAAGAAATCATAACGAGCGTTACAAGGTGCTCAAAGGTTGGGGTTGAGAGTTTCAAAGTGGACGGTTCCTCTAACCGGAGTTGTTGAATATACCAGTTCCTGGAGTTTCCGGTGTGGTGAGATGTACCATGATCCAGATATTCGATTGGGTATTATCAAATTGGGTTAATCAAATCGAAACTGTCCTTTCTTCTATACTATTGGTTATGTCTTCATCGCTAGAGTATTTGTTAGACCAGTTCTGGTCTATAGAGGAACCAGAATTTTCCGAAAATTGTCATAACCAAGGACATCCAATGTAAAACAATAGTTATGAATAGAATGCGTTGAGATGAAAAAGGCAGGTACTAGGTTCTGTTGATATTTCATCAAGCTGACCCAATTGGGGATCTATAAGGTTCATGACGCATAGCGATCAAAAGTTTTGAGAATTCGTAATGTCGGCTGATCAAGAATGAGGGGCTCAGAACAGAATACGTTAATTTTATGTGATAGTATCTCCAATTAGAACACTCGAGTCCCGCATCATAATTTGGTTCTTATTTCATTTCCTACCATGCTGTCGTGAAGGTGGACGGTCAATATTAAGTTGAGAGTGGTGTTCGATGCGTCGAAACAATCGTCAACAGGAAAAATCTCTAAACGATAGTATGTTTGCCGGTCCAAAGCTCCAATCAAATATAGTAGACGTATTAATTCTCTTTCGGATACACAAACATGTGTTTACCATGGATACATGCAAGATGTATCAACAAATCAATGTAATTCTATCACATCCTCAAGTTCAACATATTTTGTGGTGAGAAGCTCCCGATTTGGAATTGACCAAATTTGAATTCAACACGGTCACTTACGGTGTAAATTGTGCACTGTGTCTTGCCATTCGTGTACTTCACAACATCGCCTATAGATTCGATGATTTTCCATTCGTCCAACTTGCTTTACGACAACACACATATGCTGATGACATTTGTACTGGGGAAGACACAATTGATCAAGTTTTGAGATTACAACAAGATTTTATTAATGTTTAATACAATGCTGGATTCTCCTTGAAGAAATTAACTACTAATGTACTGTCTCGTTTTATTTGAAGATAGTTTGATTAAAGCCACGATTTAAGCAATGAGTCACCCAACATATTAAAACTTCTTGGGGTGGTATGGACTCCCAGTTCTGACGATTTTCGCTGTACAAATCTCCCGGCTGATATCGCAAAAACAAAACCTGGTATTTTGTCTCCATTGATAGGTTGTACAATATGTTAGACTTATTCGTGTTTAAAATAATTTTTTACTTGTTTTCTGGCGAAATCCATTATGCAAAGATTTGGCAGGAAGGTTGTGCAATGGGCGACGCATTGATAACAATAATTTTATTAGCCTATTTGCAATCAAATAGTGAGGTTTTAATGCAATATATATTACCAATTAGACAATTCTGCATCTATAATTTTACCAATGTTATTTGTAGAAATAAATACATTTTTATACCTTAAATTAAACTTAAAAAAGAGGTTACAAATGTTTCCTGGAGTTAAAACTGAAAAACAGTATCAATGAGCTATAGTTATTGCATATTTTACTGTTAAGATCCAAAATGTTTACCTAATATATTTACTGTATTTTGTCTATAGTAATTATATAGATCTTAATGAAACTTACTGAATTTTTACTATTAGAATGTAGATAGATATTGCAGATACTGCAAACTTTAAATTAATTTTTAATGTGTAAGATTTGTATAATGTAGTGCAATAGAAAACACAGTATATTTTCTTAATCGTGTGATAGTTAATAGAAATTCGTTATATATCTAAAAACAAATGATTTTTATTTTTAACTTCTGGTATCTCTTTCACAAAATAAAAGGTAAAGGCTGCCCCTAAAATATTATTAATATAACCACACATTGAACTTTTTGTTCTATACACAGTTTTAGGGGCTGAGGTAGGTATATAAAAAAATACACTCACGTCGTGGGTTCATCCAAGAATATTACAGGTGGATTGTTGACGAGCTCCAGAGCAATGGACAATCGTTTCCGTTCTCCGCCCGATAAATTCTCCATTAGAGTGTGTTTAGTTTTGGTAAGCCGAAGCATTTGAAGGATATCTTCGATCTGCAATATAATAATAATAAGAAGAATACAATTACCATGTTGTCGTAAATAAGGTCGTTCATTTTAATTGTATATTATTGTATATTATTACAGAATCGAGTTTTTCTTCTTTGGTGATTGTGTAACCGAGCTTCAGGTCAGCTGCTATTTCCATGGACTCCAACACTGTGAGTGACGGTTGCAAAAGGTCCTCTTGCATTATGTAACGACACATTTTTCGAAATGATTTCATTTCTCTTGGTCGGCTATTCACCATGATCGAACCTCTGGCATCACCACATCTAACGGGATGATAATTGAAGAAAAACGTGGCAGAAATCAAAATATATGACGACAATAACAATATAATTTTAATAATTAGGTATACATGTATATATATTAATAGTGTTGAAATATATTATAACGTTTATACCTAGTATAAAATAATATATGTATACCTGTAACCAGCTAATACATTTATCAGTGTACTTTTTCCAGCACCAGACGGCCCGAGAATCGCTGTCAGTTCACCGGATCTGAACAGACCGCTTACACTTCGGAGAATAATTTTTGATCCTGCCAAAGAAAAAAATGATTTAAAATTATAATATCCTGGCGATAAATACATATTGGTCACATTAATTATAAAATACATTTTAAATGATTTAAGACAGAATTCTAAACATTCTTATATAGATATTAAATGATTATTTTTAAGTTATATTTAAAAATATATATATTTTTACGTTTTGATAATGACATAATATATAATATATTAATAATATAGTTTTTCTTTATAACCTATTTGTTTGGAATAATTATTATTTGCCAATGTCGTATAAAGATTATAAATATGGTACACGCCAATTATCGGTACACATAAAGAGCATACATATCCATATTATAATGTTGATTTTCGTCCGCGTTATATTTATACCTAATTAATATTAATTCCACATAACAATATTTAATCTCAAAGGCATTTTTCGTTTTGTAAATTGAATCTCAAATACATTATTGAAAAACTACCATCGGGTATAAAAGACCGTACCATTCGGCAAACTTTACCATTCTTCCTTCAGCGTTGTAGTGAGACCTACCCGGACAGACTCATGCAACGTCTGAAGGAATCGACCTCAGTAACTACGGCTGTCTGCCATTATTAGCTGTTGTCTTTTGTGTTATATTTTTGTTGTTAAAATTAAAGTATTAAATTTCTTAAATTGTGAATTTAATGTTTATATAAATGTATAAAATTAAAACATTACAATTTATTATCTATATCAAAATTGTTGTTACTCATACCTGTCTCATCTTTCTCTCTAACATCGATAATATTATTACGCCTCATGCACCAAGAACTGATACTAAACCAAACAGTGTGAACAACCTTGAAAAACCCACTAGTACTTGAGTCCATTAAGCATTCAAGAAATGCCAAATTCGGTTGTTCTATTGTCTTCGTCAGTGCATGAGCGTATATTTCAAAACGTTGTTTAGAGTTCCCTAAACATTTCTTCCTATACACTATTTATTATATTTGTACAGATATATATTATATATATTGTATATAATATGTAAAGACCTAAAAAGTGACATGCGACTGTAATATTAGTGATAATAATACATCTGTATATTATTCTAACTATATATTCATTTTTAAGTAAAACGCTCATTTTCTCATTCAATTTTGGTGTTAATAATAATGAATATATATTTTAAATTTAAATTTTGTATAGATGACAGGTGTATAAAAAAATTTTTATAATATTTTTTTTTCTTGATGTCTTATTATTTTTGAAAATCAAACTTTATTTTTAACATCATATTTCTACGTAGAACATTTTTATCAAAAATCTGAAAATATAAATATCGAATATTGTGAAACAACATTTATATTTATATATTTTTTATTTATTATTTATATTTTAGAAGAATTGTGACGCCAGTGTCTATTGTGATGCTGTCGATCAGTCGTGAAGGTAGCAATGCCAGCAGCGTCACCTAGCCAACATCATGAAATTGGTATCGCCACAATACCATAATAATTGAATGATTTATATGAAATATAAATAAATAAATATATGTGAAATATATAGAAGATATTTTTTCACTTTTATATAAATGATCTAAACTATAATTTATTATAGTCCAATTTTAATACATAGGTACTTTATATTTTACTACTTACCAATTACATTTCATTAAATTACAATAAAAAAAAAAATAAATAAATTTGTAAAACAGTAAATATTAGACGTTAATAAAAACCGATATAATTAATTCGATAACATGGATCCAATTTGACTTTTGTATCCGGCCCATACATTTTTTTATAGTGGTCGAAATGAAGAATAGAAATTATCTTTGTGAAACATTTTCATAGTTCTTCTAATATAGTAAATGCATTAGTATAGGTACCTATCATATTAAAAACATAACAATCGCACAGTTAGATTTAAATTATTTTAATTTTCATAAGATGCAAATTTAAAAATATGTAATAGGAACGTAAAAACTTTAAATTAATATTAAATACTGTAAAAAAATTGAAAACTATATACTTATAGTATATATATGTATAAAACACTTAAATAGATAGCAAATTATCAATAATAATATATTATGAACCATATATTATTACTTTACTTTTTATTCTACACAATACTGTAAGGTTTTAAATAAAATTCGAGAAAAAATGATTATTTTGTAATAAAGAAAAAAAACATTCTGCTAAACACATGATCAAATAATTAATATTTTGTTTTCACCAAACGCGAGTAGATAAATATTTTCATATAAGTGCAGAGGTTGATTCAGGAGTTAAATCAATATTAAAATGTGCTGCTTCATTCAACACTTATATTATATATGCTGATGATAAATATGTTTAGTTATCATTTATTAAAGGTATTTTAAATTGTCGAATACAAATAAATTATATTCACTAAAAAGAGCGAAAATTGCATTTTTCTTTATAAATTAGCATCTATAATTTATACTGTTCCTTGGTCCTTCTAATCGATTTATTATTATAAATAGTTCTAAGTGTAGATAATATAGAAGTTATAAATAAGTAAATCATTTATAATTATTAATTGTTATAGGTTATTAAACATGTTTAAACCTTATATATATAGACCCATCGTATTAACCCTCCCCCAAAATGTTATCATTTAATTATTGAGTTCGTCTTTATTTTTATGTATGATTATTAAAATTCTAAAACAACAAATTTCATATAATGTAATAAATTCGATTAAGATATAGATAGAAAATAGTTCATATGTATTAGCGTATAGCATAGATTATAATATAGAGAAATAAGTTAATAACCCATTACAAAATATATAGTATGGCGTTTTACTGAATTTGTCGCGAGAGACAAAGAAGGTGTGAAATTTTTAGACATTTTATTAATTTTATAGATTATTGTATATAAGTCTAAGTGTAAAATTTACCGAGTGAATCTCCATTTAATATTCAATTTATATACTACATCAAAATTTGTAATAGACGGTTATTGTTAGAGATAAAAAAAACTCCTCTTAAATATGCAACACCTAATAATTGAAATTGCTTTTGAGTGCGAAATATTTTGAGTACATGCTATATATTTTATGTAATATATCGGATTCATAACAGTTTATTACTGTTAAAGTTAGGAAAACTTCAAATTGTCAGTCAGACTATTACTTATTTCTCCGGGTGTATCGATTTTCAAATAAATCAAAAATATACTAAATTTATGAAAAATACTTTGGAAGTCTAAGGATTTGAATATATTTACCGTAATAAATTGAGTTAATAGTAGGTATAGCAGTTGATAGTAGATAATAGTAGGTACCTATTGTGTGAATTAGACGATCGGAGTCACAGCTATTCTCGGATTTACCATTGTGGCCAGGCGAAGATGTACGAATGTCCGGTAAATATCGTATGTGGTTTTTATAATAAACTAAAGTAAATACGTATTTATGTTAAATTTTCGGGTCCATCTCGTCACTATGTAGTATATGGTAAAATATGCAATAATAATGTGTATAACATTATTCAAACAGACAAAAATAATTAATGATAATAAGAGTTATCGTGATTTTGTCTGGATACCGATGATTACCGCCAATCGACACCATAGATCAGTACACGTACGAAGATCGAAGAAGCGAGCTTTTACCATAGACTACAAATGTATACAGAGTGAACCCAGGAAGATACGTCGTGTACCTTTTCTTCGCGTCATCGGAAAAAGCAAAAATACGGACGAACGGAAAACGGAAAAATCGTAAATACATTGTACAATAGAGAAAAAACCAGACTAGAAAATACCCACACGGCCGCCTCCTGGTTGGAAAAAAGTTGGTAGAATTAAATAAAAAACGGGTTTTTCTTTTCCATGAAAAATCATCTATTTGAAATTTGGACCCTTCACGCACTCTGTGTTCGCTTACCGCTGCGTCCAAAGACGTTTATAATTAGAAAAATATAAAACTGGAAAAATAATCCTTTGTCCATCTATAGCATCATCGTTTAGTAAACATCATTTGACGTTTAGTTTTTTCTATTACAATATTGCAGAATACCCACGTACAATTACTCAAGTATTACAGGGCATGGGCAATGTATTAATTTCATGGTTTAAATCAAGTTTTATTTACAATTTGTAATTTTTATATTGTGATTTTGATTTCAACACTACAAAATTATTGTGTAAATTGTGATTTAGTAAATCGTATTTACGTTCTATACCTATATGCAAAGCAGATTTAATTTTTAATATTTGCAACGGGGAGGTTTTTTTTTATGTCAGGTGGCAAATATAACTATTTTAATTGTGATCTAAGTAAATGTAAAAATAAAGTTCTAAAGACTTCTGAATATATTATTATGAAGTAGACAATATTGAATATGTGCTGGATTCAGGTTAGTGATTTCATATAAATTAAAATATTACTTTCATCCATCATTTTAAATATAGATATATTTTAAACTTAATAATTATATTATATGTTTAAATAATATTGAACTGAATGAATTATATAATTTAGGCATATCTCCTAAAGCGTTAAATAATATAGATATACCTATAACCTAGGTGTATGTGTGAAAATCACTGTAAAAAAAAATGTGTTTTGTTAATCCTATAGATATAAGAGATGCCTTAATCCAAATACTATATACCAGATAATTATTTTACAATGGTAGCTGATAAGAGAACTAAGTAATTTATAACTGTTATTGGTAACAATTATTTATAATAATGAATAATTATATCATTATCAACAAATATAATTGCCTTTCTTATTGTTTTATAATGAAGATGATGTAAATAAAAACAAAAATGATTAGTAAACATATTTAAACAAAACAAATTTTTCACTCTGTGAAAACGTTTTAATAAAATAGGTGAATTATTTCTTTGCGAATATTATTTGTATTTTATTGGTAATTATAGACAAAATTGGGCAATTTATTCAATTTTAGTAATTGAATTAAGTTAAACTTTTTTAACACTGCAGCGGTATACAACATTATTTAAAAATTGTAATATATGACTTTTACTATACTTATTCGGAGATTTTTTTTAATGAGTTAAAATTAGTGCATATAATATATTTATATATTAATATACGAAAATAAAAATATAAAAATTTTTTTAAGAAGTTATAGTTAAGGCTCTTTAGATCTATTTAAATGCTCCTCTCCGAAAATTCAAAATTTTGATTACACTAATCGCCTGTATAGAAATATGCAGCAATTATTTCTGAAATTATTCCAAAATCAAATTGAAGGGTATTACAAAAATAGTAGTCCTCTATTTTTGAAATATTAAGTATGCCTATAATTGTTTGTATATTGTTTATGTAGAAATGTACAGCAAGTTTTATCGTTTGTGTAAAATTACTTTAGGAGTTATTACGAAAACAGATTTAGGGATCATTGAAGCAGTAGCCTCCCATTTTTGATGAATATATTATTGTATCTATAATCTGTATAGTGTTTTCTACAAAAATATTTATTAAAAACATTCGACCTGTACATACTTACATGATTTTTACATATTTATAAACAAATATCGTTATTACATAGGTAATAATAAAAATGGAAATTGATATAGGATAACTTATTAAATATTTTTTAAATGTATCTAAACATTTTTAAATTGTTAAATTTTAATTTAAAATTTCTTTATAACTGCATATTTATAACTATATATAACTCCTTAAAACCCTGGTATATGACGTCCTCTTAATTTAACGATTTATGATTGACAGCCTTCGTGATATAAGTATACGAACATAATACTATTATGTCTATATGCGGCTTTAATATGTATACAGTTAATGATCTCCGGAGCCTGGGATTACGTAATTAAATCTAACGAAATCCATTGGAATTCATATACCGTATATATGTATATGAATATGATCACCCTGTATACAAAATTTAGCAATACGTATAACTAGTTTCGTTAAAGAGTTTATGAGGTTATTGTCCTTTTGTATATTATATGACTGGGTAATATAGTACGGACAGCGTTCGCAATTTTTTTTATAGCCCTGCGGGAATCTGCAGAGCAAGTTACATTTTGTTCACTTGTGTTTTTCTGTAACTGTCATCATTTCTATAATCATCTATAAGCCATTTATCATACGATACGATAATATTTTTTATTAGAAAATAAAAGTGAAAAAATCAAAAAAGGTATGTGTATTATACGATGGCAGTTTTCAAATAATAAATATTCAATTTAGAAAGTGTATAATCTATCATTTTATCAAGTAGTCTAGTACATACATATGTTTGATCAAATTGATTAATTTAAAAACTCATAATAAATCGTATTGATCGAATTTACGTAGATATAGGTCTTTGATAATGTGGTATATTTATTATTATACTTTGATAAATATTGCATGAGGTTATAGGTAACTATGTATAAAAATTCTGAATTGATAACGAGTATTATAGCTGTAAATAATACAAGAACTTTGTTCTTATAATAATTGATATCAATAATATTCTAAAATAATATGAAGGTTAAATTATCGATGATAATTTATAAATATATTATTATTTTTAGTTTATATATTATATCTACTTATAATACATAAAAATTTACAAACTATTCCTTTTGGCGAGTATACGAGTATAGGTAAGTGATTGCTGTATATATAAGAGAAAGGACTATACGCAATTATTATCTATAATACTGCAAATTGATTTTCTATTTATTTTATGAAGTTTAATCATATCCACATTTTTCAGGGTTCAAACATAATCATTTTATCAATATTATATAAATTTAAAAGAAAACATTGAGAATATAATATAATATAAATATTCAATATATAAGAGTTATTCTTATATTTGAGTTATATGAAAGAGCTTAATTTTTAAACGATATCTAGGGTCAGTGCAAAAAAAAAATAAATAGTGGGCCTGCTTCCCGGATTCTATAATAGTTTACTGACTTCGGACTAATTTCCCCAAAAAAGTTAATAAGCAAAAACAGTCATACATTTTTTCACCAATTGAGTGGATCAACTAACCTTAATTTGTCGATTAATTTTCGATTTATATTATTTCCTGAGTGGAGGAAGTACCCGCTATCCCTTATCCGGCCTTGGCTGCATTGTATATTATATATACGTACTAACCTACCTAATATAAATTATATATAATCCCTATTTTCTTTATTTAATGATACACGAAGAAAATTTAAAAAATTAAATTATATAATATAACCTGTATAACATCAAATTATACAAAAATTGCAAGCAATAACGGGAAAAGTGTTAGTGTATTGAACTTTTAATATTTTTGAAATACATTTTTTTATTGTAAAACTGATAGATTTTTACAGAGTATGATTCCTAAATTTAATTTTGACTACTCAGTCCTACTTTGAAATTTTTTCGAAAATTTATACTTTCGTCATATTCAATTGTGTTTAAATAAACAATTAATAACAATAAAAGAAAGATAGAAATCATAATGCCCTATAAAATGTCGTTTCCTCTTACAATGAAAAAAAAAACCATGTCAAAAATATCAAAAATTTAAGACATCAGAACTTATATAGGTAAACCTCTTTAAATCTCTTAAGTAAAACGTAAAACGAAAAAGAAAATTCAAGGAAAAAATGTAAACACCCAAAAAGTGTAGATTTTGAAAAGATATGCCAAAATATTATAATATATAGATACCTAATAGGTTTATACGATTTTAATGCATATAATTGTTAATAATATTTACGATATATCTGCAATTTCTGGTCCACTTAAATATATCATCACTGTAATATTTTATTTTATAGTAATGCGAAATACTGAAATATTTTTTATGAAACTGAACCATTGATAAGACAAAGATTTTATTATTTTAAAATTACCATAAAAATAGTAAATAGGTATAATGTATTTTTTATATTACTCACCATTTCGACCTTGTGGTACACTGTAAGTCAAATCTGAAAATTCGATATCAACAGGTGGTCTCTTGAGCAAGTGATTATGAGATTGACCGTTTTCTACGTCGTCAAGAGAATCCATGTTTAAAATAAATCTGAAAAATATAAATTCATACATTTAGCTACAATAGTTCCAGTATATAATATAATAATATATACCTAATATATTTTATTTAAGTTCTTAAATAAGATAAAAAATAGACACCTTTTGTTTTCTTTTGATTATTATTTTTATAGACTTTTATAATGTAAAGCGATATAAATTATTTCTTGTTTTTTCATTGAATTATATAAATCATTATATATTAAATTTTTTCCTGTATTTATAGTTAATGAGTTTTGTAGATATCTACATATTAAAGATAAACCCTATTCGAAATAAATTTAAATAGGTACGTAATTAATGTGAAGTATATGTTTTAATATAGGTAAATTGACTGAAGAGGACGTATACATGAGTTTAACGACATTAAAATACGTTCTCGATTTTTAAGTACAACATCTCTCCTAATTATCATAGATTTAAAATTTAAACCGCATATGATAGGTGGAAATATTTAGTACGTATCGAACAAAAACTCTATGTTTGATTTTAGTTTAAGATCTCATATTTTATTTAGTGTAATTATTTATTTTTTGTGATAATTTTTGTCAAACCATGATTAGAAAGCCACAAGTACTTTTTGAACAAATGTCGTGATTACACAACAATAAAAAGTGGAACAGATATAAGAATATTTTTAGATTACTTTTAAAACATATTTTAAAATTTTTTTAATTATTAAATTTTCATTATTCAGAAATTTGTTAACAATTACCTATACATAACCTCTTAAAAATGGATGGTGATAACATTGAAATAGGTATATATATATTATATATTAAACTAAATTCTTAGTATTAATATATAGGAAATATATATTTTGACTTAATACATTAATATAAATAATTATATTATATAATATTACATTTTAAATAAAAAAAAAAAAATATAATTTTTATTTGTGTGGAAAACATATTTGTACTCTCATATGGTTACAATAGTTATTTTCCTGCAGTTATATTAAAATTAATTATATGCAATCATAATATTCAAATTGTACTTATATATTGTAAGTATAAACCCAGTTTAATTATTTAATAATTTAATAGTTTAACAGTTTAATAGTAATAATAGTTAATAGTTTAATAGTTTTGCATTTTGTTAAAAAATTTCACCTATACAAATAAAATAAAAGAACGAATTTTAAAGTTTGAAAATATGGCTATCCATTTTATACAGCTAAAAATGGTAATAGATCTATGAAATTTACTACGACGTAGTTCTAACAGACCAGTAATAATATTTTGTTTTCGGTGCAATGACAATATCAATCATAGCTATATCATCACGAATCTCCATAGAATATCAATAACATTAATAATAATGTGATCGACAATAACGTGCTTGTTATAATAACCAGAAGATTTTGATTCATTGAATATAGCTGTAATTTATACATACATAACTATATAAATTATATACTATATATTAACAAAATGTATGCGTAGTGAGTAGTGACAAATCGTATTAAATGCAATTATTGCTTTATCGAAGAGAATACAAGTAGCTATCTACCTACCTAATTATTCTTTTATGATAAGTATAGTAATATTAATTAGTGATTACTAATCTATGTTGTTACTATTCAGTATTTATTAAATTTTTTTCTACATCAAAATTGAGAGGTCAAATTACTACTAAAAAATTTAGTTTTTGACCATTCGATTGAAATAATTTTACTATTTTAGTAATAATTAACATATTATCAAATAATACACATGTGTTTAAATAAATTGTGTAAAATTACGATATTATACTATATTAAACTCATTTAAAAGTACTTTTGGAAGTTTAAACGTATTTATAAAACATAAAACGAAATATTTTTCGATCTTTGGAATACAACATTATTGTATAAATGTTGTCCAGATATACATGGTGGAAGTTGGTCTATTATTTCTATTTGGGTGGGATAATGTAGTGTGTTATTATTTTAAATTTGAAAAAAAAGATAATTCATTGCATTTGAAAGACGATTCCGAGTGAATATCAGAATAATATTATTATTAAAAAAAAAAACCACTTTAAAGAACACAAATTACAGCTTATGCGCTAAAAATACTTTAACCGTTATATACTTATACGCATAAGATAATTATTTACGGATTTTATTTATTGATTATTGAGTATTGGTGTAATTAAAATTTGGATTATTAAAATCCAAGATCAAAATCGTACAAAATTATCATAATAATATGCTAAGAGTATAGGAAAGCATGAATTAGCAAAATTAGGGGTGGAAACACTTTGCTTATTAGGCTAGATACTCTTGGTGGATATATTGTATTTGATAGTAATGATAAATCATAACATTCTAAAATTACTGCTAGTTACATATTCAGAAATTTTTTAAAAATAAAATATGGCTGGGAAATTCAACAATTTCATAGGCAATCTCGGCCGCTCAACTTCACGGACATGCAAAATTACTAGAGAAAATGCGCGGAGGCGGAAAAATTATGATAACCAATTTTCGAGAGTTTTTAAATACATAGTAACTATAGTAAGTGTAACGTATTACATTTAATCTTGTAATAAATGTTTCAGCCTTTACCCTTTTTATGGTTTGAGAATCGCAAAAACTAACATTTCTATCAATAGCTCAAAATTGCAAAAACAGAAAGAAAAACGTTGAAAATTTGAACCCTATCAGTATATTACTAAATTATGTATTCGATGTATATTTTTATATTTAAGTATCACTATTATAGAAATTACAAAGATATAACAAAAATTTATTTGAACGGATCCGTGTTTTTATCGTTTTTACGTAATGTTTTGGTTGTTTTCCTTACTCTTTTAACCAAAATATTTTATAATATTCCAAAATAGTGGAAAATTACAATTTTTAATATACCATCTTGTTAAGAATTTCTACTGAAAAATGGGGTCATACCTATAGATTGGATTAAGTCTTCAAGTCAAAAAGTTGTTTTAAAAAAAATATTATATAACTATATACCTAATATAAACATAATTATATTTTAAATTATAAAAACCTCTAGTTCTCAAGCTCCGCTTAGAATCTAAAATAGATAATCATGCCATGACAACTAAATTACTATTTTGTTATTTTTCCTGCATTAATTATAAAGTATTTCTGTTATCCTCTACACTTAAAAGGACGCTATACACCTGATTTTCAAGTGGTTTTGTATAGGCAATTTTTATTACATTTTAAGAAAAATAAAAATTCAACAATTTAATAATATTTAATTATATTTTAAAAGCAATTTAAAATAGTCATGTGTCAGTACCATTTTTTATTGTTGTGTTATCACGATATTTGTTATAAATTACGTTCATGCTCTATAACTAAAACTATTCTCTGTATAATCGCAGAGGCAAAATGTATACAAAATATGAAATATGAGAATACTCACTATGCCGTAGCATAGTGTTTTTTTTTAATATACTTTTTTAAAAGCCTAAAATCCGTGATTCAAAATAATGAAATTTTTTAGTTTTATAATTAAAAAAAAAAACATCTAAAAAAAATTTTTCAACTAAAAAAGCTCTACGCTACGGCATATTCTCATCTTTCATATTTTGTATAAATTTTGACTCTGCGATTACTAAGAGAAAAGTTGTAATTATAGAGATTGAACGTATTTTAATACCGTTAAAATGGATGTTTAGCATCCTCTTAAGAAAAATACTGGGCAAATCGAAAAATGACCTTTTTAAAAAACCAACTAGAACCATTTTCTATTAAAAAAGCTCTTTGCTTCAAAACTTCTACTTAACTTATTCTATCCGAAAAAAAATGAAAAATAAAATATATAAAAAATACCTAATATTAAAACCAATAAATTCGTTTTCAAATTCTAGAATCTGGACATTTTTATTTATATTAATATATTTTATTTCTTTATTTCTTTTGGCAAATAAATCTGATAGAATTTATAAAAAGTCAACAACACTTTTTTACCTATATATATATAGGTTGTTGAAAAATTTTAACGCTTATACCATTTTTATTTCAAACACAGTATGTCAGTATATATGTAGAATGGCTAGGTAATACAAGGTGAATTTCATAATAAGTATGAGAATAATAATTGTATAATATACGTATATGTATAAAATATTTTACTAATTTAAATATTTTGAAATATATAATTATTCATTTTAAAAATATTTTTTCATCGTTACTTAAAATTTTAAAAAGAAGTCCTATATACAACTAATCAATCCATATATGATAATATAGTAAAAAAAAAAAAGATATGCTCTGAATTGTTTTTTAAATGCTATGATTTACAATTTCTTCCAAAATAAAAAAATTCAATACGTAATACAATAGCCAAAAGCAAAACTAAACACTCAGGGATGTATTTTGTTATCACTTTTTGTGATAATAATTGAATTATGGTAGTTATGTATTCTTGAATGTAATTGTTTTTAAAAATATTTTTGATATTTTTTCAAATAATTATATGTCTCAGTGAGAGTAAATAATACACAAATATAATATAATGTATTATGTCAGATGTATATCTGTGAGGTATACCAACCATTGTTTAAATTGTTATTCCTGCACATATTAATTATGGGATTTAAATCATGTAAAAATCGATCAAATATATATTATATTAATTTATATTATCTCAAGACAACAAAATATAATTAAGAGAAAAATAAGGTTAAATTTCCTATGTCAATTGTGCTTAAATATTTATGTATTAATATATCTATTATATTGGTAATATAGGTATATAAACCTGTTGTATTAGTAGTTTAAAGCAGTACATTAATGTAAATACCAGATGATTATGTTTACAGGAAACATTAATTTTCTCAATTAATTTTTAAGTTTCTATTATTATTTTTTGAAAATATGTAGATTTTTATAATAAAAAAAAATTCACTTTTTATCTCAACTATTTCTTACATTTTTTACATTTTTTTAGTAGCTTATTGTACCTACTTTTAATCTCATAAACCGAAGCAGATTATTTTACTGTATATATATATATATATATATAAATACCTACTGAATATTAAAGTACATGTAGTTTATTATATATTTATTAACATTTCCAATTTAGAATATGGGAGTAAGTATTATAGTGTGTGGAAAAAAAATATTCTCTTGTCCTATAATTTATATTAAAAACTAAAACTAGTAAAAGATTATACCTAATCAAAAAGTAATAGATTCTAATATATATATATATATATATCTAGTAATAGATTATACCTAATCAAAAATACACAAATCCTTTAAAATACTATTCTAATATAAAAAAGTATAGGTATATTGATAATTTTTTTTTATATTTTACATTATTAAAAACGTATTTAAAATTTCAATTATTTTAAGTTTAACAAAGAATTTAACATTTTTTCGTATATTGATTTATAAAAAAAAAAAACAAACAACAAATAAATGTAAAACGCACACGAAAATGCAAAACCTTTAAAATAAAATTATATTTAATTTCAAAATATAAAGTACAAATAGTTAAATATTATATTTTTTGTACTTTCAAAGTTTATACGTTTAATCATATAATGATATAAAATGCAATGTTATTGGTAAAAATATAAAATAAAAGTTTCAAATTTGAAATTGGTACACGATTTGAATTTAGTAGTACAAAGTTATATGTACCTATGTTTTATATAATACTATAAATTACCCAATTCTAATAAGTTCATAGCTTATCTATAAATGAAATGATGTCTGGTTGTTTATGTAGATTAAAATAATATATAGATTGGCAGATAGAAAATATTAAAAAGTCAATTTTTGCCTTTTTGATTAAATTATTTTTTAACAATAATTAGTTAATTATTAATTTAAATTAAAATTATTTTATATTAATTTCTTTAATATTAATTTATTTAATAGCAAACGTTAAAATTTTATTGAGAAAATTAGTGCAAAATCCTGTTAAGTAGGTTTAATATAATATAATATTGAATGTAATACAACTGCAGAGATAATAATTAATAAGTGGATACTTTATATATTATGTGTTAAAAAATAAAACTAATTTATTTACGATTCAAACAATTGTCAAATAACAGACATAAAAATCTATCATGATTGACTTTGATTCTTTAATAACTATTTATAATTGTACCAAAGTATAATGAGCAAGACTAATATGTCTTGTCGAGTCTATTAAACATAATCACACAGACTATTAAATACACTGATTTCCATTTTTTATATTATAAAAATGACATAATCAATTTACTACATCGATTATCAAATAATTACGTTTATATTATTATAATAAACGTAATGACAAAATTATTTATAAATTATGAATATGAACTTTCTTTTTAAAATTAATGAATTTTCGATTTTAAACAAATATTATTAAATAATTCTACAAGTATATATTATAATATAAGGTACAAATTTTCTTTAGAAAAATACGATTTTCTAACGATTTTAAAAATCTCTAAATTATTAAAACTACGTTAATTTTTGATACTATGATATAACATAACTTGATGATATATGTACCTAAATGAAAAATATATAAAAAAAAATTAAATTTTTCAAATAAAAATATTAAAAAAATATCAAAATAGATAGCATTTATATATGTAGAAATTAATAAATTTGTCACGTATACAAGTTTGATTCTCACAGGTTTAAATAAAAAATATAAATATGCATTTTTCAAAATATTTTTTAGAAAAAATAAAAAATGGTTTAAAAACTATAAATATAATATTATAATGTACATTGTACATAATACAGAATATATCTACTATAAAGTATAATAGATCCTATAAGTTCGAATAAAAGTATAATTATTATTATTAACATAAATATTATAATAATATATTGTCCATTTTCAACACAATAAATCGATATTATATATAATTATTATAATAATTATAATTATAATAATAATTATTGTATATAATTATTAAAGAACATGTATCCACTATTCAAGGAGTTTATATAGGCAATTTTAAGAAAATTGTAAATGCAAATACTGAAAAATATTTAATTACATTTTTATAGTTATTTACAATAGTAGTCCCATATGATAATACCTATTTATAAATTTTCATGTACCTACTTTGTATTTTTACTTTATGCGATGGTTCTTATATTGTAATGATTTTCATATATATACATAATTGATACAATTTACAAGTTCGAAACGGCATTTTTATAAAGACTACTTATTTTATGGAGTGTAGCGTCTATTGAATTTAAATACAACAAAAAAAAGCTATAATACTTACTAAATATTCCCCTTTAAGGTTCTAATATTTAATCTAAGTGGCGGATTTAAGATTTATTTTTAGGGTATGTCAAAAATTTTCCATGATATTTAGTAATAATAATACTAATAATTACTATTAACTCATATTATTACAACTACGAATATATAACTTTCAATAGGGGGGCACCCATTGTTTACAACTACCTATGTATTATGTATTATATACACTTCCCGTAGTTTTAGTGCAATTTAAAATCGAAGGCAAACGAGAGATGTGTATATTTAATGTTAACGCATTATATATAAACTCATAATAAAATACTAGGTACTAGTTCGGTTTTTTTTATATTTCCTAATATATTGTGCTAAGACTTGGAAATATATGAAAAATCAAAACAAGACCTTGTATGCTAAATACATACGATATTGTATATTATTATGCAGCAATTCGAAGTATCGGAACACCTGTTGCGTGTATATGCACCGTGGTAACAAATAACAATGAATACATGTCCAGGAAGAAAGATTTTTAGGAGGGTGAAAATTTGAAAAAAATAGTATAATACTTCTCTTCTTCTCTTCAAAAGATAAAATAAGCAAAAAAAAAGCTGTTTTCCCTTTTGCCAACTAAAATCCTAATAATTTATAGTATACCGATTTAAAATTCCGAAAAATACTTTTTGTCTACTATAAATGATTTTTAAAACGTATAGTAAAATACTAAAATAGTTGTATAACTATTATAGTATTATATTACTAGTTAGTAAAGATAAAAACCATAATAATTTAATAAATTATTAAAAACATTTAGTGTTATTCTGTCCTCAATTAAATCATGTGTTTTAATAGTGTTTAATAAAAGGCGTTTAATTTTTAAACAACTGTTAAACTAGGTAGTGTAGTTTATCATCGTTGTATTCATAGTGTTTTGTGAATATTGCGGAGCCGTCGCGTTGCTAAACAAGATAATATACATAAATATATAGATTATAAAAGATTATTAATTTATTATCTAATGATAAATCGTTATAATCTCAGTATACTGAAACACTAGGCTGATATTTTATATTTATATTCATGTATATTTGTGATAATTATAAAATATTATTATGATTATTTTTACTAATTAAAACTTAAAAATAACTTTTGATTTATTTATTTTTCATTTTATTTGTTATTTAAATTTTATTTTATTTATTATTATTTATTTTTTATTTTTAAAGTAAAGGAGTAATTGGTGGACTTCGATTATTTACTGGGTTGTTTAAATTACCTCTTATTCTATTAAAATTAATATAATTTCTTAATTAGAGTGACGATATTTATTTTTAAATTCATATTGAGAATAATATGAGAATTATTGGACGGATCTTTATGTATTTTATATACTTTACGTCGTCTCAAGTTACGAATATTATACGGATATGACGTACGTCTTTATATATATAATCCATATTTTATTAAATAAATACAATTTTAATTAAAATTTAATTTTTATTAATAAATTTGGTAATTTTTACCATTAGAAAATTTTTTTTCAAAATTACCTACTTAAATACATTATAATATTACTATAATAATTGAGGTATACCATATAATATAGGCAAATAAAATAGTTAATAAGTTAATATACATTGAGCATAATATTAATAAAGATAAAAACTGTTAAACACTATTTTAGGTATGTTTAAATATTGTGTTTAACCAAAATTCTTAAACATATGTTCAGCAACAGATTAGATAACTATGAATACAATAAACGATAATCAGTTATTCAACCCTAGTTGAACATGGAGAACAATTGACTCTGAATAACACAGATATAGTTTAATAAGTAAATGTTGTTATGTTATACTTACATAATATAAAACGTAATAATTTAAACATTTGTTCGCTTTTATCGATATAGAATACGGATTTATACAAATGGATATACTAAATATAGCTAAAAGATACCAGCTATGTATGCCTATATGTAGGGTTGAGCAATATCACAGATACATGTATCTTTTTAATCGGGTAATATTTGTTTCACTCTCCAATAAAATATTTTGATACCTATTATGTGTGTTTAGCTATATACAATATACATATATAATATGTATATTTTTATTTATCTGATTCTATATATTATAATGCATGTTATTTTTATAGTGTTATCAATAATTATTTTAAGAAATATTTAACATAATATATATATATTTATAAAACTGTAATAGATTGGTAACAAAATTCTTTACAATAAAATAATAATTGTATTTTTGAGAGTATCTATTGTATCTTTTATCTATCTTTGATACTTGTATCTTGTATTTTTTATTTTTTCTACAAACGAAACGTATCATATATCAAGGTACCCAAAATGAATATATCATGTATCATGTATCAAGATACTTTTTTATAGTATCTTGCTCAACTATGCTTATATGTGTAACTAGCTAAATTACTTAGCTTCACCCGTGAATTGTATAACTCTTTAACTAAAGCTTTCTATGACCAGTATGGACAGCTGGGCGTTGAATAAAAATATAAACTAACTTCCCTCCCCCTTCACTCCATTAAATGTCAAATGGTAAATAAGCAACAAAAGATCATTTTCCACAAATTATAAAATTAAACAATTTTAATTTTCGTAAAAATCTAGTAAACAAAAATGTTGACTCAAATTTTGACAATTCTATATTAGGGGCACAATCCCACTTTACACGGGAAGTATGGTCACCCTATATTAGTATTAAATATGCGTTAAGATAATAATAAATTAAAAATATAGGTATGTTTACATATTTATCTTTATAATCAATCTTATAAAATAATTAATTAAAAATGAATAATAATTAATAATTCGATTAAAACTATATTGACTATTACAAAACTAACTACAAAACGATTATATAACTAATGTACCTATATATGTAGGTACTTATATAGTCATATTAATATTATATTTATATTAATTATGCATTTTTACGATATTAATTTAAAAAAAACAATAATATTGGTACCTACATCATTAAGTTCAAGGGCATGTCTAAGGTTTTCTAGGCGTGCGTTGAAATTCTTCTTCTCCCCCTCCAATAATTAAATTTAATTGGTTTAAACAAATAAAAATATATGTATAAATATATGATTTTGAATAGGAATAAAATGAGTTAATGTTACAGAGTAAATCAACTAATTTTTTTTACTCGTAAATTTAATTAAAATAGAAAAAGGCAGTTCATCTATATTTTATTAAAAGTTAACCGATTTTTTTTCGTTAATTTTGTCAAATAAAAGTTAATATAAAAAAAAAAAAAACTTAACAAATTAAGGGTTAAAATGTTAAAATTAAATGTTTTGCAAAGAATTTTAGGTACAATAAACATTAAAAAAGCTAATGAAGTTGTCAACAATTTGAATTATTGGGTATTTTGATGTTACACAATTGTTTCTCGTATTAGTAGGTAAAAATATATAAAACTTTAAAGATTTAAATATTAATTTAAAATTAATTAATTTAAAAACTATTATAATTTATGTATATACATTATGCTCGTATTATGGTATTAAATTAATTTAAAGTTAACTCGTTCAATTGCTAAGATAACTTATTAAGTTATGAGTAAATACTAAAAATAAATAACTCGTTAATTCCATTAATTTGTAATTCAATTTGAATTCTTAACTTATTAATTTCCAGCCTTGTAACTAGTAAATACTCATCATAAAATCCCAATGGGAAAACTTTTTCTAAGTACCTACCTACGCCCCTGATCGTGTCGCATAAACAATATAATATTATTATATTGCTTATGTGTAGGTATAATGCGTAAATAGTAAAATATTTATTTATCAATTTTTTATTATTACTTAGATAAAGTTTTAAGTTTTTCTATACCTGAAGGTCGATTTATGCCAAACGATTTAACACGTTTATCGCTTTTAGTGACGTTATTTTCACAATATTATTATGGAACTATAGTTCGGTGTACAAATTGATAAATTACAATGTTGTAAAACAATACATTTAAAAAGTATTTGAGTATTATATAGTACCTATTTTAAGTATTTATACGACATATAGATATATTGTTTATTATTATTTTTTTAAATTATCATTTAGCAATTTAAATAATTAAATTGAAAAAAATACAATTGATACATACTAATTAATAGGAACCTGTATGTCCCCCCTCCAAACGAAATCTTAGTTTATGATCCTATGTTTTGTAATAAAAAAAAGGACTAACAAATCAATAATTTCAATAAATGATATTTTGTTATAAGCTATAAAAACTAGAATCTATATAATATAATACGAAATATTTTAGTAAATTAATTACCATTACCTATTGTCAGTCAAATGCTGATAGTTGAAGTATTGACATCACATTTTTAAAATAAACCCTTTTTGTTTTCACTAAGTAATTTATTTTTAAAATTCCAAAGTTTTTCAAAAGAATAATATTAAGGAAAAGTATTTAATATAAAAATAAAGTATTTAAAGTGTACTCAAACGTACATTGACATGCTTAAAAACGTATTAAATACTTGAAAAAGTATATTTAAAATACTGAAATTATGTTATATGACAATCGTAAACATAATGATAATAAGTACACTATTTTATATTGCATTTTCATTTCTTGTTACAAAATAGTACCTACTTAAAAAATGACTGACGAATTACAGAGACTGGGGGGCACATTCGGTCTCGATTCGCGAACTATATTCGGCACTGCTTTGTATTACAATCTTAAAATTTGAAAGCGATGAATCATTATGCAATGTTCAGAAAATTATTTTTTAGCGAAGGACGGTTAAATATAGATAGTGTTGTGTGAACGGATTTTTTTATAAGTTTGAAGTACTTATACTCTTAAAAATAATTTACGAGTAAAGGTTTATAAAATGTGCATTGATTGGATATATATAGGTTTATATGGAACCTATGTATTAGATGTTCAAGTTTGAATACCCAAAAAAATAAAATGTGATAAAATTGTTGTAAAATCAAAAAATAGAAAAACACATTATTCATTATTTGTGAAAATTATTCGTAATTCAAGCTTTAAAGTTGAAACTTCTGTAAAAAAAAAAATGTCAAATTTTCCGGTTATACTTAATTATTATAATAAAATTCAAAAACCATGATATCCAATTGACCTTGTACGGAATTTTTATGAAAATAAAGTTAATTTAGATTGTAAATGTTATAAAATCGTAGTACACATTATATAGTCAGGTTACGACCGGAATTAAAACGAGGAAATAATTACAAATAAATTACAAATACTCGGAATTTTTTTTAAATTCATATCACATAGTTTAAAATTTTAAAAATTGTTTGAAAATATTTAATATTATATCTTAAGAATACAAAAATAAAAATTCCCAAACATTAAAGTTGTCTTTTTTTCTAAATTTCAAAGATAAAACAAAAAATATAACTAGGTGTAAATAAGTAGGTAATAACTTATATAACATGTCAAATGCAATAAAAAAACAAAAACCTATTAACTTGTTTATTCAACGTTTTCATTATAATATACTTTAAAGGTTACAAGTTTTAAATATGAAATGTTTGATAATTATTAAAAAACATTTTTTAATTTATATTTCTAATTATATAAATATTTATTTACGCTGTATCTATAATATGATATATCGATCTATATTCTATGTAATATGAAGAATAAGAATAATTATTTAATTTTCTATAAAGTTTTTCATGTTATTAAGGTCGTTAATAAACTTTTTTAAAAACTGAGTTAAAGATTTTATTTATTAATATATTTATGTAGCATGGGTATACTCGTACAGTTTTATGTCAATTATATGAATTTATTATTTAATATATTTATTTTTGTTATTATAAAGTTATTGGTTGTTATGAATTAATATTAACCTCGAGGATTCAAAAAAAGATCTTAAGGAAGGCTATCAAAATCAGGAGAGTCAAAAACATAAATATATATATATAGGTATTCTATTTCATATAAATTTATATTGTAGTAGTATTTTTCAGAAAGTGAGATTCATTGTTGTGATTTTAAGTATTGATGTGTTATTTATCTTCATTATATTATGTCAGTATCAAAATGTATATCCCAAAATTAAATTTTCACGAAATTATGTATATTTTCAAATATCGATTTTGATAGTTATTGAATATTATATTTTCTTAAATCTACATTCACGAAAGTGTAATTTATTCTCATAAAAAGTGTTTCGTTTTATTTACTTTCCTATAAAATATTATTTCTTTCAATTTTGTATCCTGACTATTCATATTTATGTTTGATTGTTCTTGTTATCCAGTTAATTTTTTTTGATGTTTTCATAAAAACATTATATTTAATTCTTAATATGTATAGATCAGCTAAAAAATTCAAAATCTATATTGGTGCCTATATAATGTATAAATATCGTATTGAATATTTGAATATCGTCGGGATAACTTATTCGTGAACTTACATTATATGAAAGTATAAAACTATAAAATTAATCTATAACCTTAATAGTATACATGTTTATGTTATATTATATTATATGTGCATTTTTTATTTTTAAATATTTATAATACGATGAAAATATAGATGTACTCATGAACAGTATTATATTTTTTTCATTGAAGATATAAAAAGAAAGATACCTATTAACATTTAAAATCGATTTTCTAAATTTGATTACTTATATAAATATATTATAATAATAATTGAAGACTCAATTCCACACAAAAATTTACCAAAATAAAGTAAATATTTTTGTGGAATTGAGTCTTCAATTATTATTAGAAAAATACCACAAGTACTCAAAGTATAAACAAAATATTATAATATTATTATTCAATAAACAGTATACATACACACGAATTGGTACACATATATAGTATTTTGTTGAATTTTGTTTAAAAATATATACTCGTAATAATATAAATTCTTGATGTGGAGATAGCCTAAGGGACCAAGTGACCAGTACCAGCCTGACAGCGGCTGCGGTAGCCGTTCCATCAGTTATATGTGCGGGTCTACCCAACGACCGTGATGTCGATGGTGTAGGGAAAGCACCAAAGTGTTTTGGGTTAGATTCGCACTTGAGTACGCAGGATAGGTTCAAAGTGCGAGTAGGTACGTGGAATGTAGGAACATTGACAGGTAGGAGTAGG